>CM066331.1:211224864-211386149 GCA_033807585.1 Hydrophis major | reverse complement strand
GCCATGGGGAAACTGCCCAGGAGGGGAAGGCCGGGGATTGTCGGCAGCGGATGGGTTTCATAGTTCTCCGTTCTCCTTCGCCAAGCAGCCGCTTAGGAGCTGGAGAAGGCCTGTCTTCACACCATGGCTTTTGCCCTCGTGCCGCCAACGTCAAGATGATGTCAGGCAATTGAACTGGGGAATTACTAACGGGGAATGTGCAACTCTTGATATCCAGATGAATAAAATAAATGGCAAATCCAATCTAAATTTCCATTATTGGTAAGAGAAAATTTATTTGTAGCTTGCCATTGAACCGGGGAGAGTCCTTGGTGCTCTCTGAGCTTGGTGGTTTTGTTGCAGATGTTTCCTGACCCAGCTAGGTAACATCATCGGTGTTTGAAGGGTTTGTGGTGGTGAGGAGGAGGATTATTGTAGGCTCCTTGACGCACTCGGAGCTTGACGGCTTTCTTGCAGATGTTTCATGACTCGTGGTGGGATTCTACCAGTTGCCCTGCCAGTTTGGTGATCGGCACTTCATGGTTGTGTGCATACACGCACCTAACACAGCCATGCAGTTTTCCAAACACCAGCTGAGGCTCTGCCGTGCCTGAGAGGATAAAGAAGAGAAAAGCGCAGGGGCGTGTGGAAGACTACTCACGAGGAGTTTTCTACAATTAGAGTAGGCCTGCAGATGTTGCGGCCTGTTGGCCACCAGTCCTTCCAGCAGCTGAATCAGAGGAGGAGGAGGAGGCGGTGGGAGTCAGGGTCAGCACCAAGGCAACCTGGGAGCTCCGAGGGGGGAATGGAGGAGAGAGAGAGAGAAATACTGAGAGAGAGAGAAAGGGAGAGGGGGAGAGAGAGAGAGAGACACAGAGAGAGAAATACTGAGAGAGAGAGAGAAAGGGAGAGAGAAAGAGAGAGAGAGAGAAATACTGAGAGAGGGGGGGAGAGAGAAAGAGAGAGAGAAAGAGAGAGAGAGAAATACTGAGAGAGAGGGGGGGAGAGAGAAAGAGAGAGAGAGAAATACTGAGAGAGAGAGAGAGAAATACTGAGAGAAAAGGAGAGAAAGAAAGAGAGAGAAATACTGAGAAAAAGAGAGAAAGGGGGAGAGAGAGAAATGCTGAGAGAGAGAAAGAGAGAGAGGGAGAGAGAAATACTGAGAGAGAGAGAGAGAAATACTGAGAGAGAAAAGGAGAAAGAAAAAGAGAAATACTGAGAGAGAGAGAAAAGGGGAGAGAGAGAGAGAAATACTGAGAGAGAGAGAAAGGGAGAGAGAAAGAAAGAGAGAGAGAGAGAAATACTGAGGGGGGGAGGGGGGAGAGAGAAATACTGAGAGAGAAAGAGAGAAATACTGAGAGAAAAGGAGAGAGAAAGAAAGAGAGAGAGAAATACTGAGAGAGAAAAGGAGAGAGAAAGAAAGAGAGAAATACTGAGAGAGAGAGAGAAAGGGGGAGAGAGAGAAATACTGAGAGAGAGAGGGAGAGAAAGAGAGAGAAATACTGAGAGAGAGAGAGAGGGAAAGAGAGAGAGAGAGAAAGAAATACTGAGAGAGAGAGAGAGAAATACTGAGAGAAAAGGAGAGAGAAAGAAAGAGAAATACTGAGAGAGAGAGAAAAGGGGAGAGAGAGAGAGAGAAATACTGAGAGAGAGAGAAATACTGAAAGAGAGAGAAATACTGAGAGAAAAGGAGAGAGAAAGAGAAATACTGAGAGAGAGAGAAAGGGGAGAGAGAGAAATACTGAGAGATAGAGGGAGAGAGAGAGGGAGAGAGAGAAAGAGAGAGAAATACTGAGAGAGAGAGAAAGAGAGAGAAAGAGAGGGAGAGAGAGAGAAATACTGAGAGAGAGAGGGAGAGAGAGAGGGAGAGAGAGAAATACTGAGAGAGAGAGAGAGAGAGAGAGAAAGAGAGAGAAAAAGGGAGAAAGAGAGAGGGAGAGAGAGAGAGAGAGAGAAATATTGAGGGGGGGGGGGAGAGAGAGCAAGAGGGAGAGAGAGAAATGCTGAGAGAGACCAAGTCAGAGAGAGAGGTGTGGAGCATCCATCAGCCCTCAGATGGAGAGTCCATAGCCCCCAGGTCTGGAGGTGGCTGATGAGGAAGAGGAGAAACAGCCACGTGCAGTGCCTGACATGTGGATATGCAGAAGGCAGAGGAGAGGAGAGCAGTGGAAATTTATGGGCCGGTCCTTGGGACAGAAGAGCCACCGCTGCTAGCGAGGCCCCGTTCTAGCTCTGGGGATAAAAGGCAGGAGGGGAGTTGAATTGATGTGGCAGACAACTATTCATCTCCCTGCCTGACGGACTTGTTAGCCTGCGTTGAGAGAGAAACCTTTTGCCGGAGCTGCCGGCATCCCTAATAAAGGAATCTTTTGAGTTCACGTCAGGGGGTTTGCCGTATTTGGGGAGCTGGGTCAGAGCAGCCACCTGGAGCAGGGAGAAGGAAGATAGAGGCAGGAAAGAATGCAAGGATGCTATTGTTTTTGTAGTCCAGATCAAGTTGGAGAAATGCAGCTTGGGCTCTCCTGGCCTCCACTCCAACAAAGTGACTCGGGGAATCTAGTCAGGTCTCATATCTGGCAGAGAAACGACCTACCTGAATCTAGTGCTTTTTTTCAAGGTGCTTCTATTCAGATGTTTATTTCCGTGCCAGGCCTTTGAAAACAATCCCTTCCTTTGAAATGCAGGAAGATAATCACATGCCTTTTGAAACGAATAATGCCACCCCTGCCAAGGCTGAAATCTTGATTTCTGCCCCTCCTGCTAAGTATCCCAGCTTAACCCTTCGTTGGGTTGCCTGCCACCAATTCCCACGATGCTACTTCACACAAATGGGGTGTGTGTGTGTGTGTGTGAATTCCAGCCAAATAACCCTTGGGGGTACTCAAAGCAGAAAGATTTGGGGTTAATTTTTCCTACTGCCCTAATTTTTTCTGATTACACTTGGCTGACGGTTGGAGATTTCAATAGGCTGTAAATTAGGAAAATTACCCCAGCTTTCGTTCTGGCAGTTTACTTCCTAAAATGGTCATTTTTTTCTCTCTTGACTGAATTGGTTTTTATGCATTCCCAGAACACAACTTCCAATTGTGGAAAGATCTCCAGGTATGCATATTTAAAAGGCAAAAGCACTCTGCATCAAAATAAAAATAGAGCTAAAATCAAAAACAATTGAGCCAGTTTAGTCTAGTAGTTAAGGCAGCTGGCTAGAAAGCAAGAGACCACAAATTCAAATCCTGCCATGAAAGCTGGCTGGCTGACTTTGGGCCAATCACTAGGAGACGGTGAGTTCTAGTCCCGCCTTAGGCATGAAAGCCAGCTGGGTGACTTTGGGCCAATCACCAGGAGGCGGTGAGTTCTAGTCCTGCCTTAGGCATGAAAGCCAATTGGGAGACTTTGGGCCAATCACCAGGAGGCGGTGAGTTCTAGTCCCACCTTAGGCATGAAAGCTTGATGGGTGATTTTGGCTCAATCACCAGGAGGCAGGGAGTTCTAGTCCCACGTTAGGCATGAAAGCCAGCTGGGTGATTTCATGCCAGTCACCAGGAGACAGGGAGTTCTAGTCGTGCCTTAGGCATGAAAGCCAGCTGGGTGATTTCATGCCAGTCACCAGGAGACAGGGAGTTCTAGTCGTGCCTTAGGCATGAAAGCCAGCTGGGTGATTTCATGCCAGTCACCAGGAGACAGGGAGTTCTAGTCGTGCCTTAGGCATGAAAGCCAGCTGGGTGATTTCATGCCAGTCACCAGGAGACAGGGAGTTCTAGTCGTGCCTTAGGCATGAAATCTAGTTGAGTGACTTTGGACTAACCACCAGGAGACGGTGAGTTCTAGTCTTGCCTTCGCTATGAAAGCCAGCTGGATGGACTTTGAGTCAGTGACAGGCGACAAAGAACTCTAGTCTCGTCTTAGACCTACAAGTTTAAAAAATAAATAATAGCGCCATCTACAGATCAGATGAAATGAAATCAGTCCAGCCACGGAAGTGTCACATGTTGCGTGTGTACATGTGTGGAGTACATCTGTACTCCAAAATCTCCTCCCGGGGCTCCTTTCTAACCAAATTGGTTTGCGGTAATGCAACGATAGATCAAAGCGAGCTTCTGTTAGCTCCCACATCTCTTGTACCGCTAAAACTGGGCTGTTCAATCAGTGCAAATTATCTTCTAGTTTTTCCACTTCCTTCCTCCTCTTCTGAGTGTCTGAACAGACAATCTCGTGTCTTTCAAGGGCCTCCGTTGATTTGAAAAGGCTGCCTGTATTTAAACTCGATGCAGGTAGATATCATCAAACAAGAGAGACCTTTGAAATTCTGCCTAAAGGTGATGAGGTCAACTTGGCGCAACTTCTGTAAATAATGTCCATCCCGGTCCTTTTATTTGGAGATCCCTCTTCAGTTTCAGTTTTTTTTTCCTTTTGCCGTCTCGCGAGCCTTCCGATGGATTACAATCTGTATTCGTAATCTGCAATGCCATAACCTCGGTCCTTTGAAACCCGTTGCAATTGAATCCTGCTAACACAGGCAGAATTGTAAGAGGGGGAAAAAAAATAATCAAAATCAATTTATTGAGATTGGTTTCTTTCAGACCAGGTAATGTTATTTCTACATCCAGGGTTTCCTTGAATGCGAGCTTGCTTGGGAATCGCCGGTTGTTCTATTTTGAATACAATAAGCGCATACGCTGCTTTTTACAATAACGCAGGTTATTATCGCGTTTCCGTATGTATTAATTTCCCTCGCACACCGCTATGCTGTAGTCAGGAATAACTTAGATCTCCCTTCCTGGGAACAAGCCCCACAGGTAGAGAAATCTCTTGCTCCATTCAAATGCACACACAACGGAAGCCATCACTGGGAATGTGAGTAGGAGAGTCAAATGACAAAATTTAAAGAAAAAATGGTCGATATTCGGCAGACAGCTAGATTGAGGCTGCAGAAATCCTTCGTAAATTATCCTCGGCTTTGTGAAATTCTTCTGTATTATTTATGGAATTGTTCCTCAATCATCCTGCATATTAAAGAAAATAACAGGAGTGAAAGAAATGAAATGAAACTGTACCCTGGGAATGTAATCCTATCTGTCTGCCTATTCATCCACCTATTTATCTACCTACCCGACTACCTATTGAAGCTAGCTAGCCAGCATTGTTTTCCATCAGACTCTATTATCTATCTGTCTGTTTCTCTATTTATCTATATCCATCCATCTACCTGTATCTGCCACCTATATACTTAATGATTAATTAAGCTAGCCAGGTCCGTCTTTCTGTCCAACTCTCTGTCCGTCCATCCATCCATCCATCCATCCGTCTCTCTCTGCCTGCCTGCCTGCCTATATCTATCTATCTATCTATCTATCTATCTATCTATCTATCTATCTATCTATCTATCTATCTATCATCTTTGTCTGTCTGCCTGTCTGTATGCATCCATCCACCCACCTGGCTATTTACTTACCGCTTAATCAAGCTAGCCACCTCTGTCTTTCTGTCCAAATCCATCCATCCGTCCATCTATCTATCTATCTATCTATCTATCTATCTATCTATCTATCTATCTATCTATCTACCGACCGACTGACCGACCTACCTGCCTATCTATCTACCTACCTACCTACCTATCTACCTACCTACCTATCTACCTACCTATCTATCTATCTATCTATCTATCTATCTACCTACCTATCTACCTATCTACTTACCTACCTACCTATCTACCTATTTACCTACCTACCTACCTACCTACCTACCTACCTACCTACCTACCTATTTACTTACCTACCTGCCTACCTACCTGCCTACCTACCTATCTACCTACCTACCTACCTATCTACCTATTTACCTACCTACCTGCCTATCTATCTACCTACCTACCTACCTATCTATCTATCTACCTATTTACCTACCTACCTACCTACCTACCTACCTGCCTATCTACCTACCTACCTACCTACCTACCTACCTACCTACCTATCTACCTACCTACCTATCTATCTATCTATCTATCTATCTATCATCTCTCTCTCCATTCACCTACCCACCCATCTATTTACCTAGCTATTTATTTACCTGCCTACCTGTCTAATCAAGCTAGCCAGCTCTGTATTTCTATCTAATTCTATCGTTCCCTCTCCCCCCCACCCGCCCGCCCCATTTCTGCCTCTATCTCTCTCTGTCTTTTAACTGCTTTACTCTTAAAATACCATTTCTGGTATTCTGATATACCACTCTTAAAATACCATTTCCCAGCCAGGTGAAAGTAGCTGGATTTCCAGTTCCTACAATTCCTCCAGCCAGTGTGCAGGCTGGAGGAATTCTGGGAGTTGTAGTTCACCTCCTTTATAATCTGGCAAGAGATTGAGAAGCGGTGCTCTAGATGGCGACAGGTATGCAGACAAGGTTATGACTTTTCTGTAGAATCGCACTTTTAAAGAAATACTTTTTTCTCTCTTTTACTGAAAATCCTCTCATTCTTTTTTTTCATTTTTTCTCATTTGGCTTGACATTTTCCCCACTGCCACAATGCATCAAACAAGCAGCATCTATTGGCCCGTACACACACACACACACACACACACACTTGGAGGAGGAAGCCATTAAATCCCCTCAATCTCTTCTGGTCTTCTCCTTGAGAAATCTACCGCTTTTATTTTCTCCTTGACTCTCTCCGTCCATGACTCCCTTGCATCTGGCTGTCCGAGAGAGGTGTATAAATCACCTTTGTACTCTGCTATTTTAAGCAGGACCCCTAAGTTCTTATTTTCCTTGGGAATAAATAAATTGCTTTCCTATGTTGTGGCAGGTCCATGGCAGGGAATCTGGAGCAGGGATGGGCAACTTTAAAGATCAGTGGGCTTCAATGCCCAGAATTCATTCTTTCTTTCTTTCTTTCTTTCTTTCTTTCTTTCTTTCTTTCTTTCTTTCTTTCTTTCTTTCTTTCTTTCTTTCTCTCTCTCTCTCCTTCCTTCCTTCCTTCCTTCCTTCCTTCCTTCCTTCCTTCCTTCCTTCCTTCCTTCCTTTATTTCTTGCCTTTTTCCCTTGGTTCCTTCTTCTCCCTGCCTCCTTCTTTCATATATTTTCTTTCATTCATTTTTTTCTCCCTTCCTCGCTCCCTCCTTCCTCCCTTCTTTCTTTCTTTGCTTTTTTCTTTCCTCCCTCCCTCCCTCCCTCCATTCTTTCTTTCTTTGCTTCTTTTTCCTTTCCCTCTCCTCCCTCCTTTCTTTCTTTCTTTCTTTCTTTCTTTTTTTCTTTCTTTCTTTCTTTCTTTCTTTCATTTTTTTTTATTTTTCCTCCCTCCATTCTCTCTTTTGCCCATCTCCACATAAGAGGCCGTATCCCTCTACCCATGTTATCCATGAAACCGGCTGGGTTACTTTGGGCCAGTCGCCAGATTTAAGGGGGCACTTGATTTCAGAAATACACACACACACACACACAAAAGGAATATTTGTAGATCTGGGTTGAACTGCGAGGTCCTTGGTGTTCTTTGATCTAGGCGGTTTTTGTGGAAATATTTCATGACCCAACTAGGTAACGTCATCAGTGCTACAAGGGAGTGGGGTTTGTGGAGAGGAGGACCGTGGGATCCTTGGTACACTCTGAGCTTGGTTGTTTTCTTGCAAAAGTATCATGATCCAACTAGGTAACGTCATCAGGGCTAGGAGGGAGTGGGGTTTGCTCTCTATTTATATGCTGCACAAGCCCCTTCTAGCACTGATGATGTTACCCAGTAGCAAGAAGACAACCAAGCTCAGAGAGCATCGGGGACCCCCACAGATTATAGAAGTCATGGGAGAGAACCTTAAAAGACCCATCTTGGGGCATTAAACACCACTCCCCCGAAGGGAAAAACTCACTCCATTGTGTCAGCTTCATTGCAACGGCAAATTAAATCCTTGCATATATATATATATATATTCTCCAGCCCATTTGAAAGTACAAAATCAGCTGGCATCCCACAGAAGAAAGTTTAGCAGCTGCCTGGCATTGTTATAGATGTGCCATTTCTGCTAATGGGCTCGCAGTCTGCCGCCCGCATATCATTCAAGAGCCAACAATAAAAAGTTCCCACTTGCCAATTAAATCTCCAGAGCTTTCTCAAAGCAACAGGGGAATGACAAGGGGCCCCTTTGCTGTAATAAAAGAATTGCAAACACTTCGTTACTCCGCATGGCCGGATTTTGTATTATGCAATATTGCCGGTAACAAACCCCCCATGCCAAAGAGCGGGCTGCAAACCATTGTAAACAGAGTTGACTTTGATGAGACATCCTGTCATCAAAGAATGTTTAAATATCGTTGTTTGCCTAACCATATGCCGGAGATTGAGCACATTCCCCCATATTAAACAGACTTGTCTTTCAATTACATGCAGAGGAGATGTTTGAGTAAATTGCTACAAGGCCTGCAGAAATAGGTGTATCCTTTGATGAAATATTTTCATTTTCTTCAGCACCTCTAAATATTAGCCAGGCAGTGAATTCTCTAATGGTGAAAGGAAGCACGTGACTCTTACGAGAGGGATAAATAGACTTACCTCTTAGACCAGGGATGGTGAACCTTTTTGTTGTGGTGTGCCAAAAACGCCCGTGCTGGCACCCACAATGCAATGTGTCCCTTCCCCCTGCACATGCATGCACAACACCCCCGCCCGGCCACCTTACCTGCACTGTGCTTGCACATGCCTCCCAGCTGATTTTCGGTCTGTTTGAGGCCGTTTTTGCTCTCCCGGAGGCTTGAGGGAAGCCTCGGGAGACTGAAAATGGGCCCGTTTCAGCACTTCCAGAAGGCCCGTTTTTCGGTCTCCCGAGGCTGCAGAGGCTTCCCTCGAGCTTCCGGGAGGGCAAAAATGGCCTCCAACAGGCCGAAAATCAGCTGGGAGGTGTGCCCATGCGCAGTGCGGGTGAGTTTGGCTGGGGCTCACACAAATGGCTCTGCGTGCCACCAAGAGTCAGCAATCCGCAGCTCTTGAGCCGCATGTGGCTCTTTCATCCCTCTGCTGCGGCTCCCTGTCGCCAGTGGGCTCCACAATTGATTGGGCTTTCAGTTAGGACAGGTAGAGGAAAAAGGAGGGCGTGCTAGGAGGAGACTCTATGATGGGGGAACCGGACTTCCGGTTGGCAGAGGAAAAAAAAGATGCCCTCGTAGGAAGAGACTCTATGGCGGGGGAAGCATTAAGTTGTTCCATGGATTAGTTCTTCAGAAAATTCCTCCTGAGTTCCAGGTTGCTTCTCTCCTTGATGAGTTTCCATCTGTTGCTTCTTGTCCTGCCTTTCAGGTGCTTTGGAGAATAGATGGGCTTCCATTCTCAATTAAAATAATGGAAAAGACACCAAAGTTTTCCTCCCTCTCTTATTTTGATTTACATGTCGGATGGGATTGATAGCATCCATCCTGGAAGTTGGGGGCCATTAAATTCTGAATTATTGAAGGAAAGGGCTTTTTAGCCAGAGCTGTAATCTCTTTGAGACACATTAATGCTTGGCTCAGCTCTGCTTGTTTTCTCGTCCTGTTAAGAAATACAGCTGCTGTATTTCCGAGGTTTGAAAATGGAATGAGACCTTTCAGGAGTTTGATCTTCCAGGAGAGGATTCTCGATCTCCAAACTGAGCTAAGAGCTTTTTCACTTTGAACACTCTTCCACATGGGTATTGTCAGCCTGGAGAAAATCCCTTATAGATTATTGCATTGCATTGCATTATTTATTCATTAGATTTATGGTATATAGACTCAGTACAGGTAGAAGAAGAAACACCATCCCAGTGAAAAGAGGGAAGGTACAGCTAAATGTGTGACCAATTGAGCCCAACATTTTTGTTGTTAAGTAAGACAGTTTTTCAGTGTTTTGTCCCCATCTTATGACCTTTCCGGCCACAATTGTTAAGTGAATTTATTTAGTGTATAGCATCTACAGAGATCATGCCATTGCTAATTTACAAATTTAGTTAAATAAAGTGTCTACACATACGTGTGTGTGTGTGTGTGTGTGTGTGTGTGTGTGTGTGTGTGTGTAGATAGATGGATGGATAGAAGATAGATAGAGATAGATAGATAGATAGATAGATGGATGGATGGATGGATAGATGGATGATAAGCAGGCAGGCAGAGATTATAAATAGATGATAGATAGATAGATAGATAGATAGATAGATAGATAGATAGATAGATAGATAGATAGATAGATAGATAGATGATAGATGATAGATAGATGATAGATAGATAGATAGATAGATAGATAGATAGATAGATAGATAGATGATAGATAGATAGATAGATAGATAGATAGATAGATAGATAGATAGATGATAGATAGATAGATAGATGATAGATAGATAAATAGATAGATCGATAGATAGATAGATAGATAGATAGATAGATAGATAGATGATAGATAGATAGATAGATAGATAGATGATAGATAGATAGATAGATAGATAGATAGATAGATAGATAGATGATAGATAGATAGATAGTTAGATAGATGATAGATAGATAGACAGACAGATGATAGATAGATAGATAGATAGATAGATAGATAGATAGATAGATAGATAGATAGATAGATAGATGATAGATAGATAGATAGATAGATAGATAGATGATAGGCAGGCAGAGATTATAAATAGATGATAGATAGATAGATAGATAGATAGATAGATAGATAGATAGATAGATAGATGATAGGCAGGCAGAGATTATAAATAGATGATAGATAGATAGATAGATAGATAGATAGATAGATAGATAGATAGATGGATGATAACCAGGCAGGCAGAGATTATAAATAGATGATAGATAGATAGATAGATAGATAGATAGATAGATAGATAGATAGATGATAGGCAGGCAGGCAGAGATTATAAATAGATGATAGATAGATAGATAAGTAGATAGATAGATAGATAGATAGATGATAGATAGATAGATATGTGTATGTACATAGACACACATACATGTGTGTATGTATATATACATCTATCTGTCTGTCTGTCTGTCTATCTATATCTATCTTCATCTATCTACCTTCTATCCATCCACCTATCTGTTCATCTATTTACTTACCTGCTTAATCAAGCTAGCCAGCTGTGTCTTTCTGTCCAACTCTCTCTCTGTCCATCCATCCAACTACTCACCCATCCACCCACCCAAACCCATTCACCTGTCCATCCATCCACCCAGTCACTTACCTACCTAGTACCTTCCTACCTACTTCAGTGTTTCTCAGCTTCAGCAACTTTCAGCTGGATTTCAATTCCCAGAATTTTGTCTGCCAGCCATGCTATAACTCACTGTCTCCCGGTGATTCGCCCAAAGTCACCCAATCAGTGCTCATGTCTAAGGTGGGACTTGAAGTCACAGTGCCAAAATTGGGGAGGTTTCATAACTAGCTTTCAGCTTAGCATATGTGTTTTCAGTGTGTGCAGTATACCAACAAACAGGATTCGAATCCCTTACATTTTTCTCTCTATGTAGAACTTAACCTCCAATTCCTAGTCTGCTCTAGAAAACACAAAAGATATATATGTTTTCTACAGGATTGATACAGGATAAGGTATCACTGTCATTTCCCTGAGCAGGTATTTTTCAACCTGAAACTACTGTACGCCGTAATTTATTGCCTTATTAAGGGACAGATTCAATTAACCAGCTGAGAAGAAAGAAGCTATGTTTTTTCTCCTGCCAATATATTAGAAGACTGGACGTTAATGTAATTTTTAACAGCCAGCCCTATTAAAGTAAGCAGGATATTTCTGTCCAACATTTATGTAATTTTAGATTTCTTCTTCAAAGGCGAGTAGGGGTGGTTTGGTGAGGGAAAAGCCAAAATAAAACCCTTTATCCATTGAGAAAGCATTCACACATCAGTAAAATTCCAAGTAAAAAAACTGTATCATTTAACTGAGCTGAATCTAAATCAGAGGGAGGATGGGTGGTTAAGAAATAAGTAGAAAGAAAGAAACATTGATAAAAGGCTGCCCTATTGTCTGAAGGCAGGTTAAAGCAATTCAATATGTGTAGCAGCTTATTGTTGAAATGGCGGAAGGAAGGAAGGAAGGAAGGAAGGAAGGAAGAGAGAAATGAAAGGAGGGATATAGAGAGGAAGAGGAAGGAAGGAAAGAGAAGGAAGGAAAGGGAAAGGAAAGGAGGAATTGTTGTGGTCCGCCAGCGGTCTGCAGAGCTGGCAGCAGAGTCGGACAGTGGGGGGGAACATAGGCCAGTCCTGGAATCTGGGGAGGACGACTCTGACAAGGGATCTGCGTCCGACACAGAGATGCTACCAGGTCCATCTGGGAGTTATGCACAGATCTGCCAGAAGGCAAGAACAGTTAAGACAAAAGGGAGTAAGGCTTGTCCCTTCCCATAAGACATCAAGGAGGAGCAAAGGGACAGGAGCCTTTGCAGGAAGCAACTTTGTTTGTTCTGGCCAGTTTACACTCTGAAGCTCCATGTTGACTTTATGCTCTGTTTGGCCTCGTACAGCGAATTGGCAATTTAGTTGTTGGCAGCATTTCAAGGGAGATAAAGGTGGGTGCTTATCAGCCTTATCCCGAAGGACTCTGGCAGACTTCCGTTGGACTATTCATAAACTATTTGGGATTCATTATGGGCCTTGAATGCATATAATTCACACCCCATTGAAATAATTTAAAAAAAAAATTGGGAACAGCGTCTGATTGTTACTGTCTCAGGAAGCCTTGGTCAGAACAGGAATATATATAGAAAGAGGAAGAAAGGAAAGAGAAGGAAAGGAAAGGAAAGGAGGAATATAGAGAGGAAGGAAGGAAGGAAAGTGAGGGAAAGGAAAGGAGGGATATAGTGAGAAAGAGGAAGGAAGGAAGGAGAAAAAAAGGAAAAGAAGAAAAGGAGGGATTTAGAGAAGGGAAGGGAAGAAGGAGAAAGGAAATGGAGGGAGAGTGAGAAAGGAAAAGAAAGGAGGAAGGGATGGAGAGATGAAGGAAAAAAGAAAGAAAGGGATGGAGAGAGAAAGATGAAAGAAGGAAGGAAGAGGGAAAGGAAAGGTGGGATAGAGATGGAAGGAGAGGCAAAGGAAATGGGGGGAGAGTAAGAAACAAAAGGAGGAAGGGATGGAGAAAGAAAGAAAGAAAGAAAGAAAGAAAGAAAGAAAGAAAGAAAGAAAGAAAGAAAGAAAGAAAGAACCCAGACAGTATGCAAAGAATATTGCTTTTGTGTCCAAAAAAGGTGCCTCCGCGCTTTAAAATGAGAAAAAATTGCGATCGATCTTTACAACTGTTGTGTTCATCATTATTGATCAGGCCGAAGAGGGATGAATTACTCTCTCTATGAGACGCTGGGCTGCGTTAGCCTCGGAACAGAGGGTGGAGCAGGGGGGGTCAGATGGAAAATTCATCATCTCATACGGGAAACCCGTCCATCCGCCCACCGCCCTATGTCCGCCTCCTTTGCATCTAATCGCATCCCCCGATCGATTTTACGGGGCTCTGAAGCCACCTGGCTGTGATTGTTGTTGGATGATCCCCTTCCCCTCCTTGCTAAATCCAGAAGTCGGGGCGGGCTGGATGTTGTGTGGTTGCCTGATGGCAACTCAAACAAGATTTTCATTTTCCATTTTTCGACCGGCCGCAGATTGATGACAAAATAAAGTACCCCACACCAAAGTTGATCTCGGAGGCAGGTGAATTATTAGAAGCTGGATAGAGATGGTCTTATTCTGTTTAATCTCTGCACAGCCTTTTTGACTGTCGCATCCATTCCACAATTTGTTATCATTTGTGTAAAAGACACAAGGCCGGCCTGAAACACAATTGCATCCCTCTTCTTGGTATGATGTGGGGTTTTTTTCCAATGATTTTTTTTTTCTCCCAGATCCCTGGCGAATATCAGAGCATAGGCTCAGGCTGCGATCATTAAAAATCAGATAATTCAAATATTCGTCCTGTTATTTCTTTTTTCCCCAAGAGGCATTTGATCTTCAAGATATCACTGAGTATTTCTAAGTGCAGGGTAGTTCTCGAATTTTACAGCCACAATGGAGCCCAATATTTTGGTTTATTAAGCAACAAGGTTGGTAAGCAAATTCTGGCCCCCGTTTTACGACTTTTTACGCCACAGTTGTGAAGCGAATCACTGAGGTCGCTAAATGACCCACACCATTGTTAAGTGAATCTATCTTTCCCCTTTGACTTTGCATGGCAGATGATGGCAAAAGGTGATCACGTGATCCTGTGACGCTGCAAACCGTCATCAATACGAGTCAGTTGCCAAGTTTGATCACGTGACCATGGGGATGCTACAGTGGGTCTAAGTGTGAAAACCGGCCTTAAGTTGCTGTTTTCAGTACCGTTGTAACGTTGAACCATCATTAAATGAATGGTTGTAAGTCAAGAACTATTTGTACATCAGGACTGGTTTTTTTAAACTCTTATGTGCGATTTTCTAGCTTCTTGGTGTTGTGGTTCGTTGGCAGCAGGTACGGATGGCTGAGGTCTCAGAGAGCGAGGACTCAGATGAGGGGCCTGCGTGTGATGAAGGGATGGGGCCAGGACCATCAGGGAGTGGAGTGCTGCCTTTGGAGATTGTGGAGGCTGGCAGCAGTGAGGAAGAGGCCCCCGAGGAGACTGTGCCAAGCGCGCATGCATGCAGGGCTGCTTGAAGGAAAGAGCAGCTGCAGCAACACGGGTGACTCCAGAGTAAGGCTGCAAGGTAGTGCCCCCTCCCTTCAGAGATAAAAGCCAGCTGAGAAACCGGAGTTCTTTGCAGGAAGCAAAGAAGTTTTTGCACTCAAGCCTTGTGGACATTCGGACTCTCTTAGTTGGGGTGTGGAGATTCTTTGTGTTGGAACTTTATCTGGTGTTCTTGGCAGCCTTGCAACATCTTGGCCAGGCTCTTTCTTATCGGAGCTAATTGGTTTGAAGCAGCCTTTTACCCGTGAAAGAACGGGATTCGTAACGAAACATTAAAAGGTTGTGCTGTTACCTTTGTCTCGTGTTTGCTTCCTTGGAGCCAGGTTTGGGTCAGAACACTTGGCCATCATTGCGATTTTGATATGATAACATAGCAGAAAATTCTACAGGAAGATCTCAAGTCATGACCATAATGGAACCTGCCCATCATGGTTATAAGTCGTGACAATCATAAATCAGGTAACCCATGTGGGCTTACCCAGTTGAGCGGTGGCTGCAAAATAGCAGCCGGGGGGGGGGGGGGTCACCCCATTCTCCAAAGCACCTTGAAGGCAGGACAAGAAGCAACAAATGAAAAGTAATCAAGGAGAGAAGCAACCTGGAACTCAGGAGGAATTTCCTCACAGCATCGAAGAAGAAACTTCCTCACAGTAATCCACCAGCGGACCAATTTGCCAACAGAAGTTGTGGAGGCTCCAACACTGGGAGTTTTTAACAAGAGAGTGGACAACCATTTATTTGAAGTGGTATAGGATCTCCTTCTCGAGCAGGAGGTTGGACTAGAAGACCTCCAAGGTCCCACCTTGTGGCTCTATTCCGATTAATTGAAAACCAACCCATTATAAATGATAATTAAGGAGGTTTTACGTTTTTATGTCTTGTTTTATGTTTTGTATTTTGTGTGTTTATGTTTGATTGAGAATTAATAAAACCTTGATAGAAAGAAATATAATTGAATAAAAGTGAAGGGAGAAACAATGAGAAATTCGGAAAAGATATATAGGTATTTAAATGGAAATGTGATAATTTGGAACTATGCTGTATAAATGTTTATATTTGATTGAGAATTAATAAAACCTTGATAGAAAGAAATATAATTGAATAAAAGTGAAGGGAGAAACAATGAGAAATTCGGAAAAGATATATAGGTATTTAAATGGAAATGTGATAATTTGGAACTATGCTGTATAAATGTTTATATTTGATTGAGAATTAATAAAACCTTGATAGAAGAAAATATAATTGAATAAAAGTGAAGGGAGAAATAATGAGAAATTTGGAAAAGATATATGTGTGCTTAAATGGAAATGTGATAATGTGGAACTATGCCTTAAAAAATAATGTTTTATTTGCCTTGTTAAAACTTATAAGTAATTTTTAGAAAGGAGGTTTTATGCCTTTATGTCCTATGTTTTGTTTGTCTTTAAAAAATCAATAAAATTTGTTTAAAAAAAAGAAAGAAAACCAACCCACCCACCCCATCGCCTGGCCTGATTTTATGACCTTCTCTGCGGAGGTTGTAAAATGAATTGCAGCGGTCGTAAAGAAAACACCATGGCTGTTAAGCAAACCAAAGATTCCCCTTAAGCAAGGTTTTTTTTTTTTTTACCAAAACCTGGAAGCAAATGCCATTTTTTTTCTCTGCAAAAACGGACAGAGTCCTACGACCATGGGACACTGCGTACAGCTGTAAATGCGAGGCGTTTGCTCACGCCATAGCTGCGGGGACGGAGAACGGCCGTGGGAACTGAATCCGCGACGAGACTTACCCCAGAGAGGCTCATTTGAAACTCGGTGGTCATGAGTCGAGAACTGACCGTATCACAGAGCACCTAATTGTTCATCGGAAACTTTTATCTCGCCGCCGTTCCTTCTGGTTTACCTCAGAACCGCGAACGTGCTGGTCTTTGATACACTGGTTTGTTGGCACCACGCTCCATAAACCCCCCACTTGGTCGAATGTCCCCTGCAAATCATCTTTCTCCCGCACCCTCCCCAAAAACCCCACCCTTATCAGGATATAAAACTGTACAGCTACCTATCTGAAATGGTATAGGGCAGCGGTGGCTAACCTTTTTGGGCTCCCATGCAAAAAAATTGCACGTGCGCCAGGCTGAATTATAGGCCCATTTCGTCACTTCCGGTATTACAGGAAGTGACGAAACGGGCCTATTATTCATCCTGAAAAGCCTTGCAGAGGCTTTTTCCAAGCCTCTGGGAGACTGAAAAAGGCCTCAAACCAACCCCCCCCCCCAAAAAAAAATCAGCTGTGAGGCACAGTGCATGCGCAGTAAGGTAAGTTTGCCTGCGGCTCGCATGCCGGCACAAATAGTTCTGCGTGCCACTTGTGGCACACCATTATGGATATAAGGGGTTGGACTAGAAGACCTCCAAGGTCCCTTCCAGTTCTATTCTAATTGATCAATTGATTGACCTTTTTTTTTCTCAGGCTGCTGTAACTTTGAACAGTCATTCAATGAACTGTGGTAAACCGAGGACTTACCTGTAAGGACCAAATAAAGATGAGATAACACAAAATGCTGTCTTTACCCACAATGGTGGCTTGGCCAACTTACAGAGAAGTCACTTGAGGGCCGTGAGCAGGACTAAAGCTTGCCTCTATTGCTCTTTGTTGTGTTTGCGGTTGCCAAGGTTTGGGGTCTTTGTGATGTCACGAAGGTTCAGTTGGGGCACTTAACTGAACCTGGAGACCAGCAGCCCTTGAGGGTCATAAGTGGTACGACCAGAGTTAGGGATTGGGGCGGATGATGGAGAAGCCCGGGAGAAGCGGAGACCAAGCAAAAGGAAGAGGGCCCCCAATGAAAAAGGTACCACGAAGAAATCCAAGCGGAAGTGGGGGGGGGGAAATGTGCAGCTGAATTGGAAAGGAGGCAGTTAGTTTTCTGGTCAAGTTATTGGAACTAATTAAAAGAGTCAGTTTGCAGTAGTAGTGAAGGTGCTGGCCTAGAAACCAGGAGACGGTGAGTTCTAGTCTCGCCTTAGGCATGAAAGCTGATTGGGTGTCTTTGGGCCAATCACCAGGAGACGGTGAGTTCTAGTCTCGCCTTAGGTATGAAAGCTGTCTGGATGACTTTGGGCCAATCACCAGGAGACAATGAGTTCTAGTCTTGTCTTAGGCATGAAAGCTGGCCGGACAACTTTGGGCCAATCCCTCAGCCCAATCCACTGACAAGACTGTGATGGAGAAAATAGGAGGTATATTAGGAATGTTTGCTACATTGAGTTATAAAGTTAGTTAAGTTTGGATTTTTTTAAAAAAATCTAATAAATATAAAACCAATTTAAAAAGAGTACTTTGTGTGACGCTGTTTGTGGCTGTGCTTGAATGTATAAGCGTTGGTACGCACAAATATCTCTTCGAGAATTGCATGAAATTCTCTACATCCGCTCTATAAATATTGTCACCATTTCTCATGTGCTTTTCGGGAGGCATTTATAATTAATTTCTTCCCTCTTTTTCCACACAGAGCTCCCAATTCTACAAAGTCACCACAGAACAATATGAGAAAGCTGTGGAGGAGGTCAAATCCCGATTCAAGTAAGAACATTTTTTAAAATATATTGATCTATTTTTCTTTTGCTTTGCTTGCCCATAAACGCCAGGGGGAAGCCTTCGCACTTGTTTCCCATCATCCTGTGCCATGGAAGTATAATACAAGTTGCCAGTGTGATGTTTCCAAGAAAGCATTTGGATCAAAATATCTAAAACAGTGGTGGCTAATCTTTTTGGGTTCCTGTGCTAAAAATTGTGTTTGCGCTTGTGCACGTGCACTCGGGCCCCCCACGCCCCCTGCACATGTGCACGCAATCCCACCCCCGCCGCTTCCCTCTTACCTCACTGTACCTCCCAGCTGATTTTGGGCCGGTTTGAGGCCTCTGAAAGACTCCTAAAGGTTTGAGGAAGGCTTCTGTAGGCTTTGCAGGCCGAAAAATAGGCCCGTTTCGTCACTTCCATTATTTCCTAAAATACAGGAAGTGATGAAACGGGCCTATTTTTGACCTGCAAAGGCTTTCCTCAAGCCTCTGGGAGGCCAAAAAAAGTCCTCAAACAGGCCAAAAATCAGCTGTGAGGTATGTGCAGTGAGGTAAGTTTGCCTTCGGCTCGGATGCTGGCACAAATGGCTCTGCATGCCACCTATGGCCTGTGCGCCATTGGTTCACCATCACGGATCTAAAACGTAGGCATGACCTGGAGAGACACTGATCACAGTTACTCCTCAACTTACAGCAGTTCATTTAGTGACCATTTGAAATTACAGCATCTCTGAAAAAAAGTGACTCAGGACCGTTATTCACTCTTAAGACCATTGCAACATCCCCAGGGTCCGGTAATCAAAATTCAGAAGCTTGACTCGTACTTCTGATGGTTTGTAGTATATAGGGGTCACGGGATCCCCTTTTGCAACCTTTTGACCAGCCAAATCCAGGGGGGAAGCCAGATTCACTTAACAACCCTGTTACTCATTTAATAGTTTCCTTAACAACGGTGGCAAGAAAAGTCATAAAACAGGGCAGCAGGCATTGAACAAATGTCTCGCTTAGCAGCAGAAGTTTTACGGCTCAACAGTGGCCGTAAGTCGAGGACAACCAATACCCTTTTTAGTGATTTAGTGATTTTATTTCCAGAATCGGCCTCGTTAGAATGCAGAGAACCTGAGAAACAGGTTTTTAAACAAATCAACCTCTCATTTTATAAGATGATTAAATTTACACTGTACCCAAGGCCAAAAAAATTCCCTCTCCCAAGACTTACCTTGAAATCTTTGTCTTGGAACATTTGATAACAATTTTAACAATTTGCCAGCAGTTTGGCAGTTCGGGTCTCACCAGGCTCAAGGTCGATTCAAGCCTTCCGTCCTTCCGAGGTCGGTAAAACGTGGACCCCGATTGTTGGGGGAAAGAGGCTGACTCTGCAAACCACTTAGAGAGGGCTGTAAAAGCCCTGTGAAGCAGTATAGAAGTCTGTGTGCTGTAGGAAGGGAGGGAAGGAGAAAGGAAAGAAGGAAGGAAAGAAGGACGGGAGAGAGAGAAGGAAGGGAGGGAGGAAGGGGAAAGGGAGGGAAAGAAGGAAGAAAGGAGGAAAGGAAGGGAGGGAGAGAAGGAGGGAAAGAAGGGAGGGAGGGAAATAGATAAGAGGGAGAGAGAAGTGAAATAGAAGAGAGGAAGGGAAGGAAGGGAGGGAGGAAGAGGGAGGGAGGGAGGGAGGAAGGAAGGAAAGGAGGGGAGAGAGAGAAGGAAGGAAGGAAGGAAGGGGAGGGAGGGAGGGAGAGAAGGAAGGAGGGAGGGAATTAGATAAGAGGGAGAGAGAAGTGAAATAGAAGAGAGAGGAAGGAAGGGAGGAAGAGGGAGGGAGGGAGGAAGGAAAGGAGGGGAGAGAGAGAAGGAAGGAAGGGGGAAAGGAAGGGAGGGAGGGAAATAGTTAAGAGGGAGAGAGAAGTGAAATAGAAGAGAAAGGAAGGGAGGGAGGGAGGAAGGAAGAGGGAGGGAGGAAGGAAGGAAAGGAGGGGAGAGAGAGAAGAAAGGAAGAAGGGAAGGAAGGAAGGGTAGGGGGGAGAAGGAAGGAGGGAGGGAAGGAATGGGAGAGAGAGAAGGAAGAAGGGGAGGAAGGGAGGCAGAGAAGGAAGGAAGGGGAGAGAAGGAGGGAAGGAAGAGGAGGGAGGGAGAGAGAGAGAAGGAAGGAAGGGCCCTGGTGACGCAGTGCCTAGAATGCAGTATTGTAGGTAAACTCTGCCCACTGCCAGGAGTTCGATCCTGACTGCCTCCAGCTTGACTCAGCCTTCCATCCTTCTGAGGTGGGTAAAACGAAGACCCCGATTGTTGGGGGCCAGAGGCTGACTCTGTAAACCGCTTAGAGAGGGCTGTGAATCCCTGTGAAGCAATATATAAGTCTAAGGGCTAGTCCCATTTTGAAAACACCGCTGCTGTCCTCGCTGGATTTCAGAGCCGAACGTTTCTCCCTTTCCTTACTGAGAGGGGGGGGGGAGGAATCAGCCAGTTTTTTTGCAAGTTGCCCTTGATGGGGCAGGGCAGGTAAAATTCCCTTTTATTATTCCCCAGAGGCCTAAATGAAAATCCAGTAATTGCAGGAATGATGTAGCTTTGACCCTTTAGCCCCGGTCGATCCGCTGAGACTAATTCATTCCTCCAGAAACCATCTTCCCTCATCCTGTTTTAAACTTGGAGCATCCTTGGGTCACGAATTCCTAAATGGGGGATGCTGCAACGGTCGCTTTTTGCAGCAACGTCATAACGTCGAAACGTCGGCGAATGAGCAGTCATAAGCCTGGGAAAAGCAGCCTCTGAGAATCCGCAGAAGGGAACTTTTACAGAAATCCTTTCCCAATCCTTCATTCGACGATTAAAGTTGGAATTAAGGCTGTCTTTCAAAGTGCAGGCTAAAAGGGCTCATTGGGTGGCCCTTGGAAGTTAACAACCCCGAAAAAAAAATGGACTTAGGGCCGTTTTTCACACTTAACGACCGTCGCAGCGTCCCCATGGACTCGTGATCAAAATTCAGGCGCTTGCCAACAGTCTCATATTTGTGACAGTTTTGGTCTCCCGGGTTCCTTCGATCCTCTTTTGCAACCTTTGGACGAGACAACGTCTTTGGGGAAGCCAGATTCACTTAACAACCAGGTGACTGACTTAACAGCTTCAGTAATTCGTTTTACAGCTGCAGCAGGAAAGGAGCAATAAAATAGGCTGAAATTCACTGAACAACTATCTTGCTTAGCAACAGGATGTCAGGATTCCAGCACTTAACCCCATTTAAATCATGAGTCTCGAGCCAAACATCCAAAACTTCAAAAGGATTTATTGGGAGTGAACATGTCCAGCACTGCCTGGGTGCAACCGACTCTGAGACACATCATTCATTGTCATCCTTGACTCCGGTTTTTGTATCGCAATTCATATTCACCTTCTTTCTTTCTTCCTTCCTTCCTTCCTTCCTTCCTTCCTTCCTTCCTTCCTTCCTTCCTTCCTTCCTTCCTTCCTTCCTTCCTTCCTTCCTTCCTCCCTCCCTCCCTCCCTCCCTCCTTCTTCCTTCCTTCCTTCCTTCCTTCCTTCCTTCCTTCCTTCCTTCCTTCCTTCCTTCCTTCCTTCCTTCCTTCCTTCCTTCCTTCCACACACGTGTCCATACCCCAGAGTCATCAGTCATGCTCTCCAGTTAGATATTTGCTTGGCAGAAACTTCAGCTACATAGTTCCTGTCTTTGCAAACATTTATGAAATGCACTTTTGATTTCCAAACTGCCACACTGCTCCCCCCTCCCTTCCTGTTAGGCAACTCTAAAAAAGACCATAGAAATATTTTATGAGTTGACATAGGAATTATGGGCTGAATTTTGGTCATAAATAGAGGACTATCTTATGTTAGGGTTAATGTAAGATTAAATGTTATATATAGGATTTTCTAAGATCCTCTAAATATCAGGGACAAGCTTCCAATTATTGGAGTGAAATTAAAGGCCATCATTGATTTCTTGCTTTACTACCGAAAAATGAATTTGTGTGTGTGTTTTTTTAAAGTTGTCCTTTTGAATTTCAGCGCTCTAAAACGCATTTAAATTAAACAGATTTTCTTTTGAGCACAGTTTGCTGTGTAAATCACTCTTGAGATTAAAGAAAAGCACTCCGTCCATTGATAATTCTTCTGATGTCTTGTGTTCAGTTTAATGGAACGTGAGGATAGAAGGAAGGATTATGAGCGGTGGTACCTTACAAAGAACATGCTTAATTGCCTGTTTTTTTTAAAAAAAAGAGGAATTAAATAAGGTTGAACTGCTAAATTTATCATTCCATTAAATGCATAAAGCAACGTGTTACGTGTCAGCGTGATCTCAAGTTGGAAGTGTGAGATTAATAGAGCTAATTGCGGCATTGTTGCAAAGCAGCAACGCTTAATAAGGGCAAATATATATGCCTGGGATTTCCAGCAAGTTTTTACTCGTGAATTCGCTTTCTGTGTCAGTTTATAAAGGCGAGTTTTGCACAGCTGCCTTGCTTTTACAGGGATTCTGTTAAGGTGTTCGTATGGAAATCTGTAGGCTATACGGTATGAATGCAGGACATGAGAGCTAGTTTGGCCTAGTGATTAAGGCACTGCTGGCCTAGAAACCAGCAAACTGTGAGTTCTAGTCAGGTATGAAAACTGGCTGGGTGACTTTGGGCTGATCACCAGGAGATGGTGAGTTCTAGTTCCGCTTTAGGCATGAAAGCTGAGTAATTTTGAACCAATCCTCCTCAGGAGACGGTGAGTTCTAGTTCCGCCTTAGGCATAAAAGCTGGCTGGGTGACTTTGGGCCAATCACCAGGAGACGGTGAGTTCTAGTCCTGTCTTGAGTGAAACTACAGTTGCTATAGTGTGAATACAGGATTTGAGAGCAATTTGGCCTTGTAATTAAGGTGGTCACCTAGAAACGAGGAGACGGTGAGTTCTAGTCCCTGGCTCAGTCAAAAGCCAGCTGGGTGACTTTGGGGCAGTCATTCTCTCTCATCCCAACTCACCTCACAGGGTTGTTGTTCTAGGGATAATAAAGAGGCCAAAGAGTTTTATGGATGTTCACCGCCTTGAATCTGTCTATATAAAAGCGAAAGACCCCTCACGCCTCATCACAAAATCTCCAGAACCGTAAAGCCTACAAACTTGAAATTTGGCACGTCTGTTCCTCTTGGCTTCTAGGGGCTCACTCAGAAGGGATTTTTCCAAATGATCAGTCAGAACATTAGTATTTCCTATATTATTATTATTAACACGCTCTGATGCTAAGAAGTTCTACTCCCCCTCCCCACCTGAAAAGAAATCTGCTCCAACTGCAAAACACAAGCAGAGGAGAGGAGTTTCAGTTTTAGTTTCACAGCACCCAGCAGCTTTAGTACAGAACAGTTGAGCTAAGCCATGCCCAGGCTCCTCGCTGTCTCCTTTTCTGCTCACACAGCAAATACTGTTGCAGTTTCTAAACAGCCCTCAACTCTCTTGCACACTGGCAGGACGCTAGCCAGATGAATACAGATAGATGCTGGTAGGCAGTGGCAAAATTTCCCCCCCCCCCACCTTATTTTCCTCCCCCAAAACTTGCCCAGTCACATAGTTTCATAGCGAAGCACAGGTACCCTTCTAGTTACTTATAAAGCAACAGAGGCGGGATAAAATCTGATGAGCAGTAAAAATCCAGAGCCTTGTGTATTTCTACCAGCAAGTCTGCAAGGAATGCATGAGATATTTTAAGGAGTTCCACACCCCTCTCCAAAATATCTGCGCAATGTATTACTTGGGAAGGTTCTCAGCCTGGAGGTGATCTTTGCATGTACCAAGTTTTTTTTTTTGGGGGGGGGGGGGTGGAAATCCGCGAAGCAGCAGGAAAATGGCACACCATCAAACACTAGTGAAAATGTCGGATCTGGCAATATGCAAATCGCACCCTGAAGGCCAACAAAACATTAAACAAAATAATATTCTGATTCGTTTAACCCCGTGACCACTCAGACAAAGAAAAGAAAAGAAAAGAAAAGAAAAGAAAAGAAAAGAAAAGAAAAGAAAAGAAAAGAAAAGAAAAGAAAAGAAAAGAAAAGAAAAGAAAAGAAACGGTTCCCTCTCGGGTGAAACATTGCAAAATTTGCTCGGTGGGCAAATTCTGAATCTCCGCTGAGGGTCTTTGCAAAGTCGTAGTACCTTCCCCTTTCAACTCTGAGCAAAGATTTTGCAGCCGGTCATTTCTTAAGATAGGAACAAAATCATCCTGGACCTCTGATCTTTTGGGCATTTCAAAGGATGTAACCAACATCAGTACTTACAGATAGTCCTTGATTTAATGCCAGTTGCTTGGTACCATCAGCACTGACAGGCAAGCCACTAGTTATTTAAACCTCACTCCCTTCTAGCACTGATGAAGTTACCTAGTTGGGTCATGAAACGTCTACAAGAAAACCACCAACCTCAGAGAGCACCAAGGACCCCACAGTTCTCCTCCTCCTCCTCCTGCTCCTGCTCCTCCTCCTCCTCCTCCCAAGCCCCATTTCCTTCTAACACTGATGATGTTACCTAGTTGGGTCATGAAATGTTTGCAAGAAAACCACCAAGCTCAGAGAGCACCAAGGACCCCACAGTTCTCCTGCTCCTGTTCCTCCTCCTCCCAAGCCCCATTTCCTTCTCGCACTGATGGTGTCACCTAGTTGGGTCATGAAACATCGGCAAGAAAAGCACCAAGCTCAGAGAGCACCAAGGGTACAACGCATCAAAGTATACCCATGCTCCTCACAGATGAGAGATGTAAACTTTGATGTGGTTAAATCACTCTTGAATATTTGGGACCTTTCCCAGATGTATGTCCTGGGGGTTTTCCAAGTCCATCTCCCAACATAGGATTCGGACTTGGTCCTGGGTTGATGTACCAGAAATAAAAAGATAGGTATCGTGAGGGTTGGGCTTCTCCATGAGCCTGCTTTTCAACGGCTTTCTTCCTTTGGCTCTTCTCAAATCCAAGAGAGACGAATGCCAGTTTCCATGGTTCATTTGTCCTTTTGAAGAATGAGAGAAACAGAGCAGATGCCCCAACTCTCCCAAATTTATCTGCCACCTGATAATTTCCACCAGACCTTGTCTTCGCAAGAAAGTTGATTGGGGGACTGGAGGCCAAAACATGATGATGATGATGATAGGTAGGTAGGTAGGGTAGGTAGATAGATGATAGATATAGATAGATGGATGGATGGAGGGAGGGAGGGAGGGAGGGAGAGAGAGAGAGAGAGAGATTAGGTAGGTAGGTAGATCGGGTAGGTAGATAGATGATAGATATAGATAGATGGATGGATGGATAGAGAGAGAGAGAGAGATTAGGTAGATAGGGTAGGTAGATAGATGATAGATAGATAGGTGGGTAGATGGATGGATAGATAGATAGATAGATAGATAGATAGATAGATAGATAGATAGATAGATAGATAGATAACCAGGTCATCATGAGACCATAATGATTTTACTATCTTTGGAGTGGGTGGGGGTTTGTGGTGGTCATACAGCAAGCACCACAGTCCTCAAGCAAACTCAAGGTACATTAATGGGCTATTTTTGTGCTGGAGTAAACATGAGTTTTCCAGTTTCATTTTAAGCTGTATTTCATTACAATTTCATTTTACATCGTATTTTATTCCAATTTCACTGTAAATCGTTTTTTATTTCAATTTCATTTTAAATTGTTTTTATTAGATTTTAAAAATAATTTGTGTCTGGAACGCTGCACCTTTGATATGTCCCAAGGGCTAATCCAGTAAAGAAAACTGAAACTGGCCAAAATATTGCAATTTGCAGTTATGGGATGCCGCAAATGGCTGTAAAGGCAGGCAGGCAGATACATAGAGGTAGGTAGGTAGGTAGGTAGGTAGGTAGATATAGATAGGTCATACATACATACATTGATACATAGAGATAGATAGATAGATAGATAGATAGATAGATAGATAGATAGATAGATAGATAGATAGATAGAGATAAATAGGTACATAGATAGATACAGACATAGATACATAAATACATTGATACAGATAGATAGATAGATAGATAGATAGATAGATAGATAGATAGATAGATAGATAGATAGATAGACAGACAGACAGACAGACAGACAGACAGATAGCATTCTTTATTGGCCAAGTGTGATTGGACACACAAGGAATTTGTCGTGGTGCAAATGCTCTCAGTGTACATAAAAGAAAAGATACATTCATCAATAGTCAAGAATCATAAGGTACAACACTTAATGATAGTCACAGGGTACAATAAGTAATCAGATAGATAGATAGATAGATAGATAGATAGATAGATAGATAGATAGATAGATAGATAGGAAAGAAAGAAAGAAAGAAAGAAAGAAAGAAAGAAAGAAAGAAAGAAAGAAAGAAAGAAAGAAAGAAAGAAAGAAAATAGAATAGAATAGAATAGAATAGAATAGAATAGAATAGAATAGAATAGAATAGAATAGGAATCTTTTATTGGCCAAGTGTGATTGGACACACGAGGAATTTGTCTTTGGTGCAAGTGCTACCAGTGTACATAAAAGAAAAGATACATTCATCAATAGTCAAGAATCATAAGGTACAACACTTAATGATAGTCACAGGGTACAATAAGTAATCAGATAGATAGATAAATAGATAGATAGATAGATAAGAAAGAAAGAATGAAAGAAAGAGAATAGAATAGAATAGAATAGAATAGAATAGAATAGAATAGAATAGAATAGAATAGAATAGAATAGGAATCTTTTATTGGCCAAGTGTGATCGGACACACGAGGAATTTGTCTTTGGTGCAAGTGCTACCAGTATACATAAAAGAAAAGATACAATTATCAAGAGTCAAGAATCATCAGGTACAACACTTAATAATAGTCATAGGGTACAATAAGCAATCAACTCATACTAGGAAACAGTCAATAAAAATTGTGAGGATACAAGCAACAAGGTTACAGTCATACAGCCACAAGTGGGAGGAGATGGGTGAAAGGAAGGATGGGAGGGTTAACAGTAATAGTAATGCAGACTTAGTAAATAGTTGGATGGTGTTGAGGGAATTATTTGTTTAGAAAAGTGATGCCGCTCGGGGAAAAACTATTCTTGTGTCTAGTTGAAGAATGGTTGCAGGAATTGGGGATGCCTAGTGTAATGAAAAAAAGGACTTGTGGGGGACATTAGAACAGTCTTCCAATAGTTGAGGGGCTGCCCCAAAGAAGAGGAAGGGGTCCATGTAATTCTCCAAAGCACCCGAAGGCAGGACAAGAAGCAAAATGGATGGAAACTAATCAAGGAGAGAAGCAACCTGGAACTAAGGAAATGTTTTCCTGACAATAAAAGATTCCTATTCTATTCTATTCTATTCTATTCTATTCTATTCTATTCTATTCTATTCTATTCTATTCTATTCTATTCTCTTTCTTTCATTCTTTCTTTCTTATCTATCTATCTATCTATCTGATTACTTATTGTACCCTTGGACAGCCATTTTTTTCTGAAGTGGTATAGGGCCTCCTGCCTGAGCAGGGGGTCAGACTAGAAGATCTCCAAGGTCCCTTCTAAATCTGTGGTTCAGTTCAGTTCAAACCCGAAGGACCGTCAATCTTCGTGGTTCATTGCCCTTTGGAAGAAGTAGAGAAACAAAACAGATGGCCCAACCGTCTATAATTTATCTGCCGTCTGACCATTTCCACCAGGCATTGTCTTCTGTGGTACTTAACCTGATGCCCTTGTTGTGCTGTTCCCAGCAAGGCACAAATGTGAATATTCCAAAAACGGAAGATTTCTTCCATTAAAAGAGAGAGAGAGAGAGAGATTTTTCCCGGGGTCCCCAATCCCACTGATTGTCAAATGTTTCATCTCTTTTTAAGGCACTAATTCGCATCGACCCGACGGTAAGTGATCAGGCTGTGCGGCTTCCTTCGATACCCAAATTGCATTAAAACCGCATTAGCCTGGCCTTGCTGCCTTTATTTTTAATTTTATTTTTTCCGAGGCGGGCATCGCGTTGTCCACCGTGGCACCATCCCCGAACTTATTATGTTACACGGGACGTCTTGTTTGCTAATGAAAAAGTTTACATAATAAAGCAGAAGGGGAAAAGAAAAGCGAGAGGTTGAAATTACAGGAAGGGGGCTGGCTTTGAAGGAAAAGGATTTCAGCTTGGATTGAATAATTATATTAGGAATCTCTGCGGGACTCTCTTTTGTTCTTCACAGCCAAAGGGTAAGAAACTTGGCAGCTTGGAGGGTAACCGTTGTCTGTTGTGATGCTTGAAGCCAAAAGGCCCATTATCATCATTGGTGTCGGGATTCAGCCAATCCTGCTCCCTGCAAATAATAGCGATAGCAATTTAGACATATCCCATTTTGCAATGCTTTTACAGTCCTCTAAGCCAGGGGTCTCCAACCTTGGGCCCTTGAAGCCTGGCAGACTTCAACTCCCAGAATTCCCCAGCCACCTGGCTGGGGAATTCTGGGAGTTGAAGTCCGCCAGGCTTCAAGGGCCCAAGGTTGGAGACCCCTGCTCTAAGCGGGTTACAGAGACAGCCTCTTGCCCTCCAACCATCGGGGTCCTCATTTTACACAAGGGTGGAAGGCTGAGTCAACCTTGAGCCTGATGGGATTCGAACTGCTGGCAGTGGGCAGTTTGCCTGCAATCCTGGATTCTAACCACTGAGAGCGAGGGAAGGCAGGCAGATAACAATAGCTCTTAGACTTATATATCGCTTCACAGTGCTGCTTTCCAGCACTCTCTAAGCAGTTTATAGAGTCAACCACTTGGCCTCAACAATCTGGGGCCTCCTTTTGCCCACCTTGGAAAGGTGGAAGGCTGAGTCAACCTTGAGCCTGGTGAGATTTGAACTACCAAATTTCAGGCAGCCGGTAGGCAGCAGAAGTAGCCTGCAGTACTGCACTCCGGCCACTGCACCACCACGGCACTTCATATAATCAGCTGCGCTCCACAACCGTTGCGTGATCTCGGTCACTAAGCGAACTTTTATAAGTCGAGGACTACCTGTACATTTTTGGTGTGAACTGTCTATTTATTTTATTGATCAGATTTTTTTTATCCCATCTTTATTTCTTGAGAAGTTATCCAAGGTGACAAATGATCAGAATAATAGTTCTCCCTTCTTATTTTCCTCCTCAACAACCACCTTGAGAGGTGGATAGGGCTGGTTTTCATGCCTAAGGAACTAGAAATCGCTGTCTCCTGGTGATTGGTCCAAAGCCCGGTCAGCTGGCTTTCGCCTGAGGCAGCGGCTGGAACTCACCATCTCCTGGTTTCGAGACCAGCACCTTAATTACGAGGCCAAACTACTCTTAAGTCCTGTATTCAAACTGTAGCCACTGTAGTCTCGCCCAAGGTTGTGGGAGTTGAAGTCCATAGATTGTAAAGGGGGCCATGCTGGCTCAGGAATTCTGTGAGTTGAAGTCCACAGGTGATAAAGGGGTCATGCTGGCTCAGGAATTGTGGGAGTTGAAGTCCACGGGTGATAAAGGGGTCATGCTGGCTCAGGAATTGTGGGAGTTGAAGTCCACAGGTGATAAAGGGGCCATGCTGGCTCAGGAATTGTGGGAGTTGAAGTCCACAGGTTGTAAAGGGGCCATGCTGGCTCAGGAATTGTGGGAGTTGAAGTCCACAGGTGATAAAGGGGTCATGCTGGCTCAGGAATTGTGGGAGTTGAAGTCCACAGGTGATAAAGGGGTCATGCTGGCTCAGGAATTGTGGGAGTTGAAGTCCACAGGTGATAAAGGGGCCATGCTGGCTCAGGAATTGTGGGAGTTGAAGTCCACAGGTTGTAAAGGGGCCATGCTGGCTCAGGAATTGTGGGAGTTGAAGTCCACGGGTGATAAAGGGGTCATGCTGGCTCAGGAATTGTGGGAGTTGAAGTCCATAGGTGATAAAGGGGCCATGCTGGCTCAGGAATTGTGGGAGTTGAAGTCCACAGGTTGTAAAGGGGCCATGCTGGCTCAGGAATTGTGGGAGTTGAAGTCCACAGGTGATAAAGGGGTCATGCTGGCTCAGGAATTGTGGGAGTTGAAGTCCACAGGTGATAAAGGGGCCATGCTGGCTCAGGAATTGTGGGAGTTGAAGTCCACAGGTTGTAAAGGGGCCATGCTGGCTCAGGAATTGTGGGAGTTGAAGTCCACGGGTGATAAAGGGGTCATGCTGGCTCAGGAATTGTGGGAGTTGAAGTCCATAGGTGATAAAGGGGCCATGCTGGCTCAGGAATTGTGGGAGTTGAAGTCCACAGGTTGTAAAGGGGCCATGCTGGCTCAGGAATTGTGGGAGTTGAAGTCCACAAGTCATAAAAGGGCCATAGTTTTCCAACATATGTATTTGGATGGAAGCTTTGACTTCACAAACTGGTGACACTTAGAAAAGTTGGAGGAGGACCTTCTGAAGTTCTGCCAGGAAAATCCAGATCCCCTTCTAGCAAACCCTACCATTTTTTCATTTTAAGAAACTCCATTGGCCTCAGAAAGTTTTGTAGCTCCCACCTCACGTTCCGGTTGAGGTTAAAAATGGAGGGGCTCAATCTGCATTATTTATATTGGCCTCTCTTCCTGTCAGTAGGGGCTGGGTGAGGGTCTCTGCTCCTCATATCTCTTTATTCGGCTTCTCAGGTGCCTTTCAGATTGGCTGCGAGTTTTAGCCCTTTGAACCTGCCTTGGCTTTTGTAATTGACAGCTTTCCTTTTCCCCTCCAGCCACCAGTCAGTTTTCTCTTTCAGCCTTTGATCAATACCATCCATTAGGAATGTAGTTTCCAAAGCAGCAATATGAAATATTAATTGAGCACATTTTAGTTAGACAAATGTGTACTTGAAAAAAGCAGCACAAGTTGGGTCCATCTGTGTATGTGTTTTGGAGGTCTCCGTCTCCCTCCCTCCCTCTCCATCTCCTTCCCTCCCTTCCCCCTCTCCCTCTCCCTCCTACAATCGCTCTCCTTCCCTCCCTTTCTCTTCCTCTTCCTCTCCCTCCCATTTCTCTCCCTCCCTCCCCCTCTCCTTCTCTCTCCATCTCCTTCTCTCCCTTCCCCCTCTCCCTCCCCCTCTTCCTCTCCCTCTCTCTCCATCTCCTTCCCTCCCTTCCCCCTCTCCCTCTCCCTCCTACAATCGCTCTCCTTCCCTCCCTTCCCCTCTCCCTCCCCCTCTCCCTCTCTCTCCATCTCCTTCCCTCCCTCCCCCTCTCCCTCTCCCTCCTACAATTGCTCTCCTTCCCTCCCTTCCCCTCTCCCTCCCCCTCTCCCTCTCTCTCCATCTCCTTCCCTCCCTCCTCCCCCTCCCCCTCCCCCTCTCTTTCCATCTCCTACCCTCCCTTCCCCCTCTCCCTCTCTCTCCCTCTCCTTCCCTCCCTTCCCCCTCTCCCTCTCTCTCCCTCTCCTTCCCTCCCTTCCCCCTTTCCCCCTCTCCTTCTCTCCATCTCCTTCCCTCCCTCCCCCTCTCCCTCCCCCTCTTCCTCTCCCTCTCTCTCCATCTCCTTCCCTCCCTCCCCCTCTCCCTCTCTCTCCAGCTCCTTCCCTCCCTCCCCCTCTCCCTCCCCCTCTTCCTCTCCCTCTCCATCTCCTTCCCTCCCTCCCCCTCCCCCTCCCCCTCTTCCTCTCTCTCCCTCTCCTTCCCTTCCCCCTCTCCCTCCCCCTCTTCCTCTCCCTCTCTCTCCATCTCCTTCCCTCCCTCCCCCTCTTCCTCTCCCTCTCTCTCCATCTCCTTCCCTCCCTCCCCCTCTTCCTCTCCCTCTCTCTCCCTCTCCTTCCCTCTCCTTCCCCCTCTCCCTCCCCCTCTTCCTACCTCTCCCTCCTCCTCTCCCTCTCTCTACATCTCCTTCCCTCCCTCCCCCTCTTCCTCTCCCTTTCTCTCCCTCTCCTTCCCTCCTTCTCTCTTTCTCTCTGTCTGCATTAAAATGCAAAGATTTGATTACCTATTTGATCTCTCTCTTGTTTTAATCCTGTCTTTATTACTTTAGAAGTACTTCAAGGCAGCGAACATGCATAATGTTCTCTCTCTATATTTCCTCTTTCCCTCCTTTCCGACAATAACCCTGTGAGGTAGGCTGGGCTTAGAGAAAGAGACTGGCCCAAGGGCACCCAGTTGGCTTTCATGCCTAAGGTAGGACTAGAACTCCCAGTCTCCTGGTGATCGGTCCAAAGTCACCTACTTGGTTTTCATGCCGAAGGCGAAACTAGAACTCGCCATCGGGTAATTGGTTGAAGTCACCCAGTCGGGTTTCATTCCTAAGAGGGAACTAGAATTCACAGACTCCCAGTTTCTAGGCCAGCATTTTAACCACTAGGCTAATCTGGCTCTCAATGCATGTGGTTATCATTCTGGACTTTTCCCTATTTTTTGCCAAAGTTAAAAACCCAGTCGTATTAATAATCTAGTCTAGTTAGTAGTTCCGGCAAACAGGTTAAAAGCAGAGACCAAATCCCACCCCACCCCTTCAAAGCACTGATCCCGTAACCTAGTTGGCTCATGAGATGTCTGCAAGAAAGCAACCAATAAACTCAGAAAGTCCCAAGGACCCCACCTGTTGTGCTAATCCGGCACCTTGGTAAGCCCTACATTTCTACGGTAATGCTTAACACCCGTGTGAACTTGATCCTAACGCCATCCTTTGAACGTTGGTGAACTTCTCTTGGATCTATCGGTGAGATGCTACCAAGATCAAGATAGGCCCAGCCCTGAATATCGTCAAGCTCAAACAATGCGAAATCAAACCTGTCAGTGATATGAGAGTTCATGAAATGGAATAAACGTGGTAGCAGGTCAGCCAGTGGGAACTGTTTGGTGACAAAGAAACAGCACCTGTTGTGAGACAGTTTGGAGACGGGGCATGGCTTAGCTTACTGGTTTGTATATAAGAGTTAGTCTGTCCTTGCATCTTTGCTCCTCTGTAGGATGTTGCTTCTCTGTTTATATTGCTCCTGTGATTATGACTTCTGGATTCTTCTGCTTCTGGTTTCTGCTGCAGGGTATTATATACGTACATCATACCATATTTCTCCGAAAATAAGACCCTGTCTTGTCTTTTTTGCCACCCAAAAAAGGCACCAGGTCTTATTTTCGGGGGATGTATCCACTGACCAACCTCACTTGGGCACGTTGCCCCCGGGCCTCCTTTTCGCTGTCCAAGGGCTTTAGGAACTTCTTCTTCTGTGGCCAGCAAGGTTTTCCTGAAGGCCTGTGTAGCCAGTAACAGAGCTCAGGATCGATCCAGAGCCTTGTTCTCAGCTGCAGAGGCCTTCAGGAAAGCCTTGCCAGCCTTGCTGGCTGCAGAAGAAATGGGCCGGCAAGGCAGGTGTCGGGCTGTGTCCAAAGATAAGTAGTAGGACAGCTCCACCCCTCCATCCCCACCCTAGCCTAACTTTTACCTGTGCACCCTGAAATGGGTGGGATCTTAATTAGGGCTTATTTTGGGGTGGGGGTAGGGTTTATATTGGGTGCACATGCAAAAATCAAGCTAGGACTTACTTTCGGGGCAGGTCATATTTTCAGGGAAACGGGTATTTTATATTGCTGTATATAAAGAAGTTTCTTTTGTAAATTAATCCTGCTGAATTATTTACTTCTGTGCTGGTTGAATTTCTGCAAACTCTGAAAAATAAAAACCCGGCTGTTTGAAATGAAGTTGCTTTTAATTCCTGAGCCTTAAAAAAGAAAAGTGTATCAGCTAAGGTTCTTCAGAGAGAATCCTTTTTTTAAAATGAAGTTGCCAGAGACATTTTCTTCCTGCGTAGACGATGAAAACTCAATTCTCCCTCCTCCTGAATGGAGAAGCTGAATTTAACCAAAAGCGCCTTCTTCAAGGTGTGACAACAACGCAGCGCTTTTATTTTTTTTCTTCATAAATTATTCCTCTCTGCCCTGAACTATTGACATGCTTAAGGAAAGGACCCCTTGCTCCAAAATGGATTTGAGTGAGCCCTTGATGGACCTCCGGCTTTTTGGCCGCTGACCCCAACAGGGATAACCTTGGCAGAAGACTGGAAAAGATCAGAGGCTGCTACCCTTGGAGGAAATGAACAGTTATGGGGCCCCGTGACTCATGTCCACTAAAATATTAATCGCCCATTTGCTTAATTCCCTTCTGAAGGCATCTAACCTGCTGTATGTCGACATACCTTGGGAGAGTTGAGCTCAGAGCATCGATTTGCATGGTGCACAAAGGAGACTCTGCCTGAAATCAATCGGCTTCATGAGGCAACCTGAAGCCACCAGACTGAGGTGATCAATCTGGTATCATTCTTCTCTCTCTCTTTTCTATCCACTGTCCATCATTGTGTTGCAGCCACCAAAGAAGCCAACACAGTTTTAGACGGCACTGACAATAGGATACAATCAAAATATTCCCGTTGGGGATTTTACCTGAAATTTATAGTGAAGAGAATGTATATTTGATTATTCATGTATTAACTGCAGCTAGAATTGTATTTGCAAAAAAATTGGAAAAGCGAAGAGATTCCTGCTGATGAAAATGTGATCAGAAAAATATTAGAATGTGCAGAAATGAATGGATTAACACATTCAGTTAAAGACAAGGAACAAACTGAATATTATAAGATATGGGAACCGTTTTATCGATGGCTAGAGGAAGAAATATGAAAGCTAGAAACAGCTAATAGATTAGTAAAATATAGAAAATATGTTAATAGAATTAAACATGTGAAGAAGAGGAGTGTTAGAGTAATAGAGAGATTATGTATGATAAGATAAGCATAAGATCAGAATAGAGAATTAATACCAAAGTAATGAACATGGATGTAAATTTAAATTGTTATTGCACAAGATATTTGTACCCAGATGACTTTGTACTTTAAATAAAATAAAAAAATATACAAAACAAACAGACAGTCGAGATCGCGTGATGTGTTCCTACCACTTTATAAGGCCTTGGTAAGGCCACACTTGGGATGCTGCGTCCAGTTTTGGTCGCCACAATATAAAAAAGAACTTGAGACTCTAGAAGGAGGGCAAAGAAGAGCAACAAGGATGATTAGGGGACTGGAGGCTAAAACATATGAAGAACAGTTGCAGGAATTGGGGATGTCTAGTTTGATGAAAAGTAGATGACCTGATGGCAGTCTTCCAGTATTTTGAGGGGCTGCCCCAAAGAAGAGGGGGGGGGGTCAAATTATTCTCCAAAGCCCCGAAGGCAGGACAAGAAGCCACGGATGGAAATTCCTCAAGGAGAGAAGCGATCTGGAATTAAGGAGATACTTCCTAGCAGCGAGGACCATAAATCGGTGGAACGGTTGCCTGGAGAAGTTGTGAGTGGACCAAGACTGGAGGTTTTCAAGAAGAGATTGGATAACCCTTCATCTAAAATAGTATATGGTTTCCTGCCTGAGCAGAGAGTTGGACTAGAAGACCTTCAAGGTCCCTTCCAACTCTGTTATTCTGTTATTCTTTTCCCTCCCTCCCTTCTCCAACACTGGAAATTTTCAATAAAAGATTGAACAATTATTTATCTGAAATATTATAGGGTTTCCTGCCTAAGCAGAGGGTTGGACTAGACCTCCAAGGCCTTCTCAGCAAGGCATATATTTCAATATTCCAAAACAGAAGATTTCTTCTGTTAAAAAAAGAGAGAGAGTGGGGCTCCCTTCCAGTTCTGTTATTCTGTTGCTCTGTTCTCCTGTTATTTGATGGACCTCTCAGATGTCCGATGAGGATCCCATCTGCCGAATTTTGGAATGGAATAGAAGCCACGTCCTCGCTTTTGTGAGAAGAACTTGAAAGAGCTCACGGTAGACGCCGCAACTCATTTCCCACAAGCTGGCACACGGTTAACATTTGAACAAACTGTTCTGTGCTCCGGGCTACCTTGGTTCCATGTGGAAGCTTCTGCCAACATAGTTAACATCAGACCAGGAAAAAAATAATCAGCCCGCGCTGACAAGGCTTGAAGGAACGGATTCATCAGGATGGGAAAAGCTGCCGTCTGCAGCAACGGGTTTTCCCCATAGATCTTTGGGAAATGCTTGAAAGAGGCAGAGATTCCCCATCCATTTCTTTGCCTAGATTGGGTGTGGATGGATGGATGGATGGATGGATGAATAGACAGACGATAAAGACAAATGATAGATAGATGATAAATAGATAGATGATAGATAGTAGAGACAGATGATAGATAGATAGATAGACAAGAGACAGACATGATAAATTGATGATAGATAGAGACAGACAGACAGATGATAGACAGACAGACAGACGATAGATGATAGACAGACAGATGATAGAGACAGACAGATGATAGAGACAGACAGATGATAAGAGAGAGAGGGAGAGAGATGGATAGATACAGGGGTGGGATTCTACCAGTTCTCCCCTATTCGCTAGAACTGGTTGTTAACATCCTAAGCAGTTCAGAGAACCGGTTGTTAGAAGAAATTACTGGCCTAATCCTGTAAGGAAGGCAGGAAGGAAACATTCTGGTGTTGCTTACAGAAACTGCCTCTCTTTTAACCCTTATTACATTCTTGGCAGGACTAGACTTCCTATCTCTGGAACTTCTCTGGAGTTTTTTTCCCCCTCCTTTGCTGGTACTTTGCTTGTGGGGAGTGACCATTCAAAGTTACAATGGCACTGAAAAAAGGGACTTATGGCCCTTTTTCACACTTACAACTGTTGCAACATCCCCACAGTCATGAGAGGCCAGGTGAGGAGATGCGTTCCTCAATGTGAGTGATATTGAATTGGCCACACCCAGCCAGTCACATGACCACCAACAACTAAGCCACACCCACAGAATCGGTTGTTAAAAAATTTGAATCCCACCCATAGATAGATAGATAGATAGATGGATAGATAGATAGATAGATAGATAGATAGATAGATAGATAGATAGATTGAATGATTTGATATGGATTGATGGATAGATAGACAGATGATAGAAACAGACAGATGATAGATAGATAGAGATATAGAGATTGAGATAGATAGATAGTTAGATAGATAGATAGATAGATAGATAGATAGATTGATAGATTGATAGATAGAGACAGTGAGATAGATGTAGATAGATATGGATGGATGGATGGATAGATAGATAGATATAAAGAGAGATAGAGATAAATAGGTACATAGATAGATAGATACGTAGATACATAAATATATTGATACATAGAGATAGATAGATGATAGATAGATAGATAGATAGATAGATAGATAGATAGATAGATAGATAGATAGAGATAGATAGATAGAAAGAAAGAAAGAAAGAAAGAAAGAAAGAAAGAAAGAAAGAAAGAAAGAAAGAAAGAAAGAATTCTTTATTGGCCAAGTGTGATTGGACACACAAGGAATTTGTCGTGGTGCAAATGCTCTCAGTGTACATAAAAGAATATTTATTTCAATTTCATTTTAAATTGTTTTTATTAGATTTTAATAATAATTTGTGTCTGGAACGTTGCACCTTTGATATGTCCCAAGGGCTAATCACAGTAAAGAAAACTTAAACTGGCCAAAATATTGCAATTTGCAGGTTATGGGATGCCGCAAATGACTGTCAATATGACCCAAGGGCCAAACGCCCCAAAAGTGATCAGGTAACTGCAGCAGAATGGATGCCGGAGCTTTGAATCCAGGTCATAAATAGCTTCTTCTGGATCCTTTGGGACTTCAAACGGTCCCTAAGCGACTCATCGTAGGGTAAGGATGATGTGTATAGGGAAGGCATATCTGAAGATCTTCTTGATGGCTTTCCACTGTGCCATTTATTTTTTCCTTCGTCAGTCCCAAAGAGTCAGAGTGAGCTCTTGCATCCTCTAAAGGAAAATATTGGTAGCTCAGGGTTGAAATGAGGGGTCCTTGGTGCTCTCTGAGCTCGGTTGTTCTCTTGCAGCTGTTTCATGACCCAACTAGGTAACGTCATCAGTGCTAGAAGGCAGTGGGGTTTGTGGAGAGGAATTGGAGGAGAAGAGGAAGAAGAAGAAGAGAAGCAAAAGGAGGAGGAGGAGGAGGGAAGGAGGAAGGGGAGGAGGAAGGGAAGGGAAGGAGGAGGAGGAAGAGGAGGAAGGGATATGCAGGTGTTTCATGACCCAACTAGGTAACGTCATCAGTGCTAGAAGGCAGTGGGGTTTGTGGAGTGGAGTTGGAGGAGAAGAGGAAGGGGAAGAGGAAGAGAAGCAAGAGGAGGAGGAAGATGATGACTGTGGGGTCCTTGGTGCTCTCTGATCTTGGTGTTTTTCTTGCAGATGTTTCGTGACCCAACTAGGTAATGCCATCAAGTGTTAGAAAGGAGTAATGTGAAGGAGAAGGAAAAAGGGAGGAGGAGGAGGAGGAGAACTGCAGGTTCCTTGGTGCTCTCTGAGCTTTTTTTTGCTGTCTTGCAGACATTTCATGACCTAACTAGGTAACATCATCAGTGCCAGGAGGGAGTAGAGTTTGCTCTGAGTTTATATTCTGGGGGCTTGGCCTTTCATTGGTGATGGGAATGGTCTTGGAGTTTCTTGAGTTGGGCTGTTTAGTCTTGGCTTGTTTGGCAGTTCCTCGATTGTCTGCTCCAGGGGTGTCAGACACAAGGCCTGCGGGCTGAATTTGGCCCGCAATGTGGTAGGATGCATCCTGGAAAATGTAAGGGGCCGGCCCTCATCGCTTCAGCCCAGTCTACCCAATGCGAAGAGGAAACATGCCAGCAGTTTGGGGAGTGGCATCAAGCTGGCCACACCCAGTCGGCCACACCTGCCCCTTCCCCCTTCAACCAGAGGCTCCCTTGAAGCCAGGAAGCCTCAAAAAACAGGATGGGGTGGTGCTGCAAGAAAGCCACACCCACCCAATCACATGGCCATGCCCACCTAGCCACACCCACAGAACCGGTAGTAAAAAAAAAATTTGAATCCCACCAGTGCTATGGGGTCATGTTTGTCTGAGCTCCCGGGTTTGGTTGAAGCTCGGCGGGTGGATGATGTAACGAAGAGGCTTGTGTTCTGAAAGGGTGTTGGGCAATTGCTATTGTGGCTGAGGGCTAATCCTGCCTTTGTTGGCTCTTGGGTGGGGGCATTGGCTTATGAATAGAGCTGTCTATCTCTTTAAGTGCTGACATCTGCTGTAGGCTATTAAGAAAGGTGGGGGCTGCTTTCTGTCTCCAAGAGAACACATTTCTCCCTTTAGGGAAATATAAGGTTCTGCCTTTTTAAATACTTCCTAAAATATTTCATTCTTCTAGGAGAGGGGTAGGTGCTAGCTTCCTACAACTCCAAATATAAAACCTTCTCTGTTACATCCCCCTCTCGTTAAGATCTCAACCGCAAACCGTCAACCGAGCCCATTTCTCCTACCGGCATACCCATAATCCACCAAATGCACTGAAAAACGAATGGATGGGGGGTTCATTAAGGGTCCTCCTTGCTTCCAACTGCTGGGTGGGTTGGGGTCTTACACATGTTGGCAGGGGAGGGGGTGTCATTCCCGGAGATGCTCCTGGCTCCCAGCATCCCATCAGAGCTTGACAGCCTTCTGGTTTTTCCGCTGTCGAAGGTGGTTTGCCGGGAATTTTGCATTAGCCGCAAGTCGCCTCCACCCACACACACTCCTTGCTCAATTACGTTTTGAGCAACAGGGTGGGAGGCTAAAAGCTGCAGTCAATCTTGTGGGTCTCCGTTCTGGGGGATTAATGAGCTTTGCGAGCAGCTGTTTCTCTCTCCTCCCCTCCCCCATTTCGTAACCAGAGCTGTTTTGCAGATTTATCTGAACACCTTTCGCTTGGCACGAAAAAGGAATGCAAGTTTGTAAGGAGGATGAGGCAGCGAGAGAGCCAGGTCGGTTTAGAGTAGACTAAGTGGTTTTAAGGCACCAGGCTAAAAAAAAAAAACCAGGAGACGGGGAGTTCTAGTCCTGCCTTTGGCATGACAGCTGTCTGGGGGACGTCTTTGGGCCAATCAGCAGGAAATGGGGAGTTCTAGTGTCGTCCTGGCCCTGGAAGCCAGCTGACTTTGGGCCAATCACCAGGAGACAGTGAACTCTAGTCCCGCCTTAGACATGAAAGCCAACAGGTTGACTCGGGGCCAAGTGCCCTATTGTTAGGAGTGAAAGCCAGCTGGATGGATCCAACCATCCACCTATCCATCCATATCTACCTACCTACCTATCTAATCTACTTACCTACCTATCTTAATATCTAATCTACCTACCTATCTAATCTGTCTGTCTATCTATCCACCTTAATGTCTAATCTACCTACCTACCTATCCATCCATCCATCCATCATGCAGTATTGCAGGCTATTGCTAGGAGTGAAAACCAGCTGGATGAATCCACCCATCCAACCCTATATATTTACCTACCTGTCTACCTACCTATTTACCTATCTATCTAATCTACCTACCTAATCTACTTGTCTGTCTGTCTATCTATCCATCTGTCTACCTAAATATCTACCTACCTACCTTCCTACCTATCCATCCATCCATCCATCCATCATGCAGTATTGCAGGCTATTGCTAGGAGTGAAAGCCAGCTAGATGGATCCACCCATCCAACCCTGTATATTTACCTACCTATCTACCTACCTATTTACCTATCTATCTAATCAACCTACCTACCTACCTAATCTACCTACCTGTCTGACTGTCTATCTATCCATCTATACCTTAATATCTAATCTACCTACCTACCTTCCTATCTATCTATCCATCCATCCATCATGCAGTATTGCAGGTTATTGCTTGGAGGGAAGGATCCACCCATCCACCTCTATATATTTACCTATCTACCTACCTATCTATGTATGTATTATGCAATATGGCAGGCTAATTCTGCCTACTGCTAGCAGTTCAATCCTGACCGACTCAAGGTCGACTCAGCCTTCCCTCCTTCCGAGGTGGGTAAAATGAGGACCCCGATTGTTGAGGGGCAACAGGCTGATTCTGTAAACTGCTTCGGGAGGGCAATAAAAGCACCGTGAAGCGGCATATAAGCCTAAGGGCTATTTGCTATTTATTAGCATCATGATTGTGGTGCAATTGCAAGATGCTGCAGACAGCCGTAAATGTCCCTACCCCAACTTCTCCACTTAACTTTTGGCTGTTGTTCAAATCCCAACACACACATACACACACCAACAGCGCTTCTCCATTTTTAAACCATTCCTGCAAACTTTGATTAAACTTCTCCCCGCACCCACCTTAAAGGTTCTCCTTGTAAGCATCCTAAATGGCCAATTTCTTTTTTTTTTTTTCCCTTCTTTTTTTAAACTCCTCCGGGGATCGATAATGCATTTCAGGCCTCTTAACAATGGACGACACAATCCAAGTTCAGTCATCCCCACATTAATATGCAGAGCCATGCGCCACAACAATACGTTTGCCGTATTGCCACGGATGAGATCAATGATCCATCAAGGGCTCATGAGGTCTCAATGGCTTGCTGGAAGCGAATCCCGCCGTACGATCCTGTCATTCAGCCTGTCAGTTGTCGAGAGCCCGGAGCTGGCAAAAGTGTTCACCAGCCCTTCTCTGGCCTGGGGAAAAGCTCCAGTTTCTGGAACAACAACACAATTCCCATTTAATTGAGACTTTCAAGAAGAGATTGGACTGCCATTTGTCAGAAAATGGTGTAGGGTCTCCTGCTTGGGCGGGGGGTTGGACTAGATGACCTACAAGGTCCCTTTCCAACTCTGATGATCTGTTATCTGATCTGTTATCTGTTAATTGCGGCCTTGCGAAGATATTATTTTCCGAGCGGCGCCAGGATCACGAAAACGGAAGGGAGGTTCAAAAAACAGATATACCGTTTGAAAGAGACAATCAAAGCCTCAGGAAGACCACGCCTAGAGTCCTGCATCCAGTTTTGGTCACCACATTATAAAAAGGATATTGAGACTCTAGAAAAAATACAGAGAAGAGCAACCAGGATGATGAGGGGACTGGAGACTGAAACATACGATGAATGGTTGCAGGAACTGGGCCTGGCTAGTCTAGGGAAGAGAAGGACAAGGGGAGACAGGAGAGCAGTCTTCCAATATTTGAGGGGCTGCCCCAGAGAGGAGAAAGGGGGTCAAGCTATTCTCCAAAGCAGCTGATAGGCCAGACAAGGAACAATGGATGGAAACTGAACAAGGAGAGATTCAACCTGGAAATAAGGAGAAACTTTCTGACATTGAGAACAATCAACCCATGGAAGAAAAGTTGCCCTCGGAAGTTGGGGGAGCTTCATCCCCGGAGGCTTTCAAGAAGAGACTGGACTCCCATCTGTCAGAAATGGTGTAGGGTCTCCTGCTTGGGCGGGGGGTTGGACTAGATGACCTATAGGGTCCAACTCTGTACCTATCTGTATCTGTATCTGTAAAACACTGAAAAGGAGAGAAAGAAACCTAAAGATAACAGAAGGATCTCAACAGACTTGGAACGTTGGGTGAAATTCAATGGTGAAAAAAAGGAAGGTTCTGCATTTAGGCAAGAAAAACCGAATGCTACAGGTACAGCATAGGTGGTACCTGGCTCAATAGTAGTAACTACGAGAGGGATCTTGGAGTCCTCGTGGACAACCGCTTAATTAAGAGCCAGCCGTGTGCAGCAGTTGCCCCAAAAGCCAACATAGTCCGAGGTTGCATCAACAGAGGGATAGAATCAAGATCACATGAAGTGCTAATAATACCACTTGATAAGGCCTTGATAAGGCCATATTTGGAATTCTGCATCCAGTTTTGGTTTCCACGATGTTAAAAAGATGTTGAGACTTTAAGAAAGAGTGCAGAGAAGAGCAACAAAGAGGTTTAGGAGATGGGAGGCTGAAACATATGAAGAATGATTGCAGGGACTGGGTATGTCTACTTTAATGAAAAGAAGGACCAGGGGAGACATGATAGCAGTCTTCCAATATTTGAGGGGCTGCCACACAGAGGAAGGGGTCGAGCTATTCTGCAAAGCACCCGGGGGCAAGACCAGAACCAAAAGATGGAAACTCATCAAGGAGAGAAGCAACTTAGAACTAAGGAGAAATTTCCTGATAGTGAGAAGAATTAACCAGTGGAACTCCTTGCCTCCAGAGGTTGTGAATGCTCCAACACTGGAGGTTTCTGAAAAGATGTTGGACAACCATTTGTCTGAAGTGTGGTGTAGGGTTTCCTGCCTGGGCCTCCAGAAGACCTCCAAGGTCCCTTCCAACTCTGTTGTTCTATACTATTCTAAGTATTTCTTCACCAGCAACCAACACCAAAATGAGCAGAGATTATCACTAGACCAACAATCAAGAAGTACACAATAGTCAAAGGATTACCAAGACAGATAAACAAATGCACGGTATGCAATAGTCCACTAAGAATATTCCCACTGACAGGGAAAGCCATTTGTATAGGAAGAGAGAGCCAACCCTACTGCCTGTCAGCACTGATGATGTTACCTAGATGAGTCATGAAAGGTCTCCCAAGAAAACAACCAAGCTCAGTAAGCACCAAGGACCCCACAATCCTCCTCTTCCTCTTGTTATCCTCTTCCTTATCTTCCTCCTCCTCCTCTTCTCTTTCTCCAATCCCCAAATCTCATTCTCTTCTAGCACTGATAATGTTATCTAGTTGGGTCATGAAAGGTCTGCAAGAAAACAACCAAGCTCAGAGAGCACCAAGGACCTCACAGTCCTCCTCATCTTCCCCTTCTCCTTCCTTCCTTCCTTCCTTCCTTCCTTCCTTCCTTCCTTCCTTCCTTCACCCCTCCCTCCGTCCCTCCTTCCTTCCTCCCTTCCTTCTTACTCTTCTCTTTCTCCTCCTCCTCCTCGTCCTCCTCCTCCTCTTCTTAAACCATGTTTCCTTCTCACTCTGATGATGTTATCTAGCTGGGTCATGAAAGGTCTCCCAAGAAAACAACCAAGCTCAGAAGGCACCAAGGACCCCACAATCCTCCTCATTCTCCCCTTTCATTCCTTCTCCTTCCTTCTTACTCTTCTCCTCCTCCTCCTCCTCCACTTCTTAAACCACATTGCCTTCTGGCACTGATGATGTTATCTAGTTGGGTCATGAAACGTGTGCAAGGAAACAACCAAGCTCAGAGAGCTCCCAGGACCCCACAGTCCCCCGTCACCTTCATTCCTTTTCCTTCCTCCTCCTCCTCCTCTTCCTCCCTCTTCCATTATTTAAAACACATTCCCTTCTAGCCCTGATGATATTACCTAGTTGGGTCATGAAACATCTCGCGCTCCATTTTTTGCTAGCAGAGGCACGGCAAGCCAGTCTGTTGCTGTTTCCAGGCTGGCACCCCTGCTTAAAAAAAAAAAATCCCTTAGTTTAGGGCAGTGTTTTAAGGCTCCAGGCTAGAGACCAGGCGGTCGTGAGTTCTAGCTCTGCTCTGCCACGGGCCACCCACTTTCCCTTAACCCTAGGAGGGAGGCAATGGCTGTTATGAACTAATAAAGGCGTTTAATAAAGTAACAACAATAACAACCTTAAGAAAAAGCAGGGTTCTAATCCTGCACTTCTGATTGGCCGATAATAGCGACATCGGATTGGTCCTTTCTGAGAAATCTGATTGGCTGTTAACGGGCCAACTCTCATTGGTTCAAGGGTTTAACACTTCCATGTTTCTCATTAGCTAATAGGACAGCAGCCAACCCTATAAAAGGGCTGCTGCTGCCCTAGGTGATTGCTCTGTTCAGTATGCTTAATAAAGAGTTGAAGTTCACTGTTCACTGCCTCGTCTCCGCTCCTTGCGCCCATGCGCAGAACTTAACAATGGCTAAGCCACTTCTGGGAAAAAAAACCTTGCCAAGAAAACCACAGGGACGTATCGAGGACCATCTCCAAGAATCGGACACAGTAGGAGACACGATAGAAGGGTGTGGGCTTTGGATGGCATGACACTGGCTGCCATTTTGACTTTTTTGACCTGCCTTCTTCCCTCCGTACACCTGAAAGAGAAGGATTCTTGGATCTCAGGGGAGGTTCCCAGAATGGCAAAAAATGGCAATTTTTACTAACGTTTGCAAATGTAGCTCCTTATTGAAGGTTCCCCCTTGGCAGGAATCCTATTTTATTTGCCTGCCAAAGCGAGAGGGAGAACAGGAAAAAGAGCTAAATATCAGAAAGAAAAAGGCACGTTTGATATTTAAAAATAAAATAAAATAAAAATCAGACTGAGGAAGCGGGGGGGAAAGGGGGTAACATCTCTTTTTTTTTTTCCAGCTGAAAGCCCAGGAGGGCCACCCTATAAAATAAATAAATAATGACACCCGCTTCGAAATTCTTCTGCCGATGGAAATATTTAACGCCGGGGAGAAAAAGGCTCAGGCCTTCACCGTCTTTAACCTCCTGTAGTAAAAGCAAAGAATTCTCAGGCGTTGTCAAAAGGCCCAATTAAAATTGCATTGCAATTCTGGATTCCATTTTTGTTTTTATTTTATTTTTCTAAAAATATCAGGACAGTCTGATCATCACCAAGGATTTTGAAAAAGGTGGCATAGTGAGGGCCCCGAAGAGCCACAGGTTCAAATTTAATCTCCTGCCTAGTTTTTGGACAAGTTGTTATCTCTTTCCTCCTAGTTTACCAACAGTTGGAACCTCTCCATCTCATTTGTCTGAGATGGTCTCAGGATGCAACGGGGCAGGGGATTGGACTAGAAGACCCCTAGGGTTCTTTCCAAACCTTGGACTCCCACCTGACTGAGCTCTTAGGATGGCATAATTTGCAAGCCAAGTCCTCGACTTCAAACAGTTCATTTAGTGACCATTTGAAGTTACAATGGCACTAAAAAAATGGGAGTCCTGCCCTGGGCAGGGGGTTGAACTAGACGACCTCCAGGGACCCCTTCCAAATCTTGGATTCTGGAATCCTGCCTGACTGAACTCTCAGGATGGCAGCATTTGCAAGCCAAGTCCTCAATTTACAACAGCTCATTTAGTGATCATTCAAAGTTACAATGGCACTAAACAATGGGATACTTCTCTTGGGCAGGGGGTTGGACTAGACAACCTCCAGGGACCCCTTCCAAATCTTGGATTCTAGGATCCCACCTGACTGAGCTCTTAAGATGGCATAATTTGCAAGCCAAGTCCTTGATTTACAACAGCTCATTTAATGACAATTCGAAGTTACAATGGCACTAAAAAAATTAGAGTCCTGCCCTGGGCAGAGGATTGGACTAGATGACCTCCACGGACCCCTTCCAAATCTTGGATTCTAGGATTCCCGCCTGACTGAGCTCTTAAGATGGCATAATTTGAAAGCCAAGTCCTCGACTTCCAACAGTTCCTTTAGTGAGCATTTAAAGTTACAGTGGCATTAAAAAACAAAACAAAACAGGATACCTGCCCTGGGCAGGGGGTTGGACTGGACGACCTCCAGGGGATCCCTTCCAAATCTTGGATTCTGGGACTCTACCTGTCTGAACTCTCATGCCCTGGGAGAAAAAAAAAATTGGAGAAGATAGCACTGCGTCTGTTATCTGACACTCTATAATGAAAGTTGGGCTATAAAACTAGCCTGTGATGATAAAAATAATTGCCATTCGCAAGTGGTTAAAAGTCACTCTTTTCATTTTATACAAACCTGGACTTCATTCATTGTTGATAATGTGGAGGCTCCTTTGAAGATTCTTCAAAGTGCCTGCTGCTCTCTCTCTCTCTCCAAATATCTTATTTTTAAAGGACGGGATTTGTGCAATGAAGGCAGATTTCTTTTTATCCTCACCTCACTTCGATATTCAGATCCAGCCTGGACCAGAAATTGGAGTCCATCAGGGTTTGCAGGAACAATTAACTCTTGTATAGGCAGCAACAAAGAAGGTTAGGAGACTGGAGGCTAAACCATATGATGAACAATTGCAGGAATTGGGGTATATCTCCTTCAATGTAAAGGAGGACCAGGAGTGACATGACAGCAGCCTTCCAGTATCTCAGGGGCTGCCCCCAAGAAGAGGGAGTCAAGCTATTCTCCAAGGCCCCTGAAGGCAGGACAAGAAGCAATGGGTGGAAACTCACCAAGGAGAGAAGCCACCTAGAACTAGGGAGGAATTTCCTGACATTGGGAACAATTAATCAGTGGAACAACTTGCCACCAGAAGTTGTGAATGCTCCAACGCTGCAGGTTTTCAAGAAGCGACTGGACAGTCACTTGTCTGGAATGGTATAGGGTAGGGGTCTGCAACCTTGGCCCCTTTAAGACTGGTGGACTTCAACTCCCAGAGTTCCTCAGCCAGCTTTGCTGGCTGAGGAACTCTGGGAGTTGAAGTCCACCAGTCTTAAAGGGGCCAAGGTTGCAGACCCCTGGTATAGGGTCTCTTGCTTGAGGGGGGGGGGGGGTTTGGACTAGAAGACCTTGAAAGTCCCTTCCAACTCTTATGTTCTAATGTCATTTTGTTATCCTTCAAGCCATTGTTTCTGATGGTGTATTTCTCTCTCTCTCCTCCCTTTCTCTTTCGCTCCTGTCTCTCTCCCCCTCCCTCTCTCCCTATTTCCCCCTCTTCTCTCTCTCACACACACATACACACACACTCTTTGAGGGAGCAGAATGGGACAACTTGGCACAGCCAACCTGCCACGGTTCACTTCCCCTGGCCAACTTGCTGTTGGGACAATTTAATAATTCCATTTGATTATTTTTTAAAAATATATATATATATATTTTAAATCCTTGCCATTCACATTTCATTCTGTCCCTCCTTTGCATCTTTTCTGTAATGATTCTGTTCCACCATTTCTTTGACATTAGTGTAACTCTTGTCTGCCCCCCCCCAACAAGTTTTGTGATGGACTTTTTTTCAGTGCTATCGTATCTTTAAATGATCACTGAACGAATAGTCATAATTCAAGGGCTACCTATATCTGCCGTTGGGCTCCGGCTAAGTGGATACTCGGTGTTTTGGCCTATCGGCCACCAGCCCCTCCAGTAGCCAAATCTGAGGAGGAGGAGGAGGAGGCGTCAGCATCAGGGCAGAGGGTTGGACTAGAAGACCTCCAAGGTCCCTTCCAACTCTGTTATTCTGTTATTCTTTTTCCTCCCTCCCTTCTCCAACACTGGAGATTTTCAATGAGAGATGGAACAATTATTTGTCTGAAATATTATAGGGTTTCCTACCTAGGCAGGGCGTTGGACTAGACCTCCTTCTCATCAAGGCACATATTTCAATATTCCAAAACAGAAGATTTCTTCTGTTTAAAAAAAGAGAAAAAGAGAGAGAGACAGAGAGAGAGAGAGAGGCGGGGAGTGCAGAGCCTGGGCTGTCCATCAGCCCTCAGATGGAGAGTCAATAGCCCCCAGGTCTGGAGGTGGCTGAGGAGGAAGAGAAGGAACAGCTGGGTCCAGTGCCTGACGTGTGGATGCTCAGAAGGCAGAGGAGAGGAGAGCAGTGGAAATCTATAGGCTGGTCCTCGGGACAGAAGAGCCACCGCTGCTAGCAAAGTTCCACCCTAGCTCTGGGGAGTAAAACGCAGGGTGCGGAAACGAATAGAGGTGGCAGACAACTATTCATCTCCCTGCCGGACGGACTTGTTAGCCCACGGTGAGAGAGAAACTATTTGCTGTGGGCTCCTAATAAAGGAATCTTTGAGTTAACTTCAGAGAGTTTATCGTATTTGGGGAGCTGGGTGAGAACACTCGGATGAACAAACATATATTTGCATTTATGTTCTCCAGCTCATCAAGATTGGATTTTATCCTGGGGAATAAACTACGGTAGATGCAGCTAAAGACAGTTTTCTGACACTTACCATACATTCAATTTTTTATTACCACGCTTTTTTCCTTCTTTTTTTTTTTTTTTTAGGAAGTGCCGCATATAACTCACTGCCGGCGTGATAGACTTGGGGGTAATATAACCACCTGTAACCTGCTAGACTAATAAAATCTTTATAGCGTCTTCTCACTATCCTTGGAGCTGAGTTTTTTTCCCCCCCTCCCTTTCCCTTTTTATCTGTGACCTCCTCTCCTCTCCATCCTTAAATGAAAGAAACTTGTGCTTTCCTCCAAAGATCAGATGCAATACTTGGCATCAAACGGCTTTAAGGTAACACAACATTACATTCCGGCTTCGTTATCCCAGGAGTGTCTTTCAGTGATGAAACACACAAAAAAGTCGACTTTATTTTATTCTATTTTTTCCCCCTCCCTTTGCCAGAGAGATCCAAGAGACGGTGTGTCGGCTGGTTTTGATCACCTGTTAAGGGGAAAAAAAAATACAGGTAGACCTTGAGTTACGACCACAACTTTATGCTGCTAAGCCAGACCGTTGTTAAGTGAGTTTGGCCCCATTTTAATGGCTTTCACTGCCGCAGTTGTTCAGTGGACCACTGCCGTTGTTAAGTTGGTCATAGGGTTGTTAAGTGAATCTGGATTCTGCTGTTGTGTCCCACCAACAGAGCTGGCGGCAGACTCGGACATTGAGGAGGTTGGGGAGGAACCTGGGCCAGTCCTGGAGTCTGGGATAGGCTCTGACGAGGGCTCTGCATCGGAGGCAGAGACGGGGCCAGGGCCATCCGACAGTTATCAGCTGCCTTTGGAGTTGGAGAACAGTGAGGCAGAAGAACAGCTGGAGCCTGTTCCCAATATGCCCATGCGCAGAGCTGCCAGGAGAAGGGAACAACTAAGGAACAAGGGTCGACTTGGGAGTAAAGGCACAGGTGGACATGAATGGCCCCTCCCATGGGGAATAAAGAGAGCGAAAGGGGAGTGGGGTTTGCAGGAGATAGTTCAATTCATGAGGGTGAAGATCTGTTCCTGATTTCTTGACAAGTCATTGCTGCTACAGTGTGGCGTTTGTAAGCTATTGGCCCGTCAACTCTCCCAGCCTGATCAAGGTCTATAATTGTGAAATCTCATGAAAGACTGGTTACCGGGACTTTGCTGGAGAGGAATTCACTTTAATTTAAATGGGTTTTATCAGGAGGAGGAGGAGGCTTCATGATCTTGGGAAGCCTGGGTCAGAACACATCCCCCTGGATGTTGCTGGCCATAAGGTCTCAAAAGGGGATCACGTGATGCAACGGTCATAAATATGAGTTAGTTAACAGCGAAAGAAATTGGCTACTGGGGACATTTTGGGCTGGAGGAGCCTTTTATTGGACTAGATACAAACCCTCTTATTTGGACATGGGTTGCATGGGCCTAGATCAGTGATGACTAACCTTTTTGGGCTCCTGTGCAGTGTACCTCCCAGCTGATTTTTGGCCCATTTGAGGCCTTTTTCAGCCTCCCAGAATCCTGAGGAAAGCCCTTGCAGACTGAAAAATAGGCCCATTTTGTCACTTCCGGTATTTCCGGAAATACAGAAAGTGATGAAATGGGCCTATTTTGGGAGCTGCAGAGGCTTTCCTCAGGCCTCTGGGAGGCCGAAAAAGGCCTCAAACGGGCCAAAAATCAGCTGCGAGGCACACGCATGCTCAGTGAGGTAAGTTTGCCTGCAGCTCACATGCCGGCACAAATGGCTCACATGCCAGCACAGGTGGCCCGCGTGCCATAGGTTCGCCATCACGGATCTAGACATTAATATTAATATACAGATTAGATGTGTAAAAGGTTCAAAGAAATCTCTTTTTTGGGGGGAGGGGGGGTTAATTTGTTTTGGTCTCTGCCCAATGTGGAAACATTACAGGCAGAAATACAATCCGTTGCATTTTTTTAAAGCTGCCATCTGATGCTGGTAGGGGCGGGAAATGGCTTGGTCAATCAGAATTTAATTTCTTGTCCACCCCATTACACGTCTGATGCATTAGAAATCTGTTTTTGATCAACGGGGTCCTTATTAAAAGCAAAGAGGCATGGGCTCCATAACGACACATCTCAGGATCTTTTCACAAGAATCTTTTTGCAACCCAGATTTTCGCAAAATGCCACTGGAAAAACATCTGTAGACAGTCAGTGGCATATTTTGCCTGAGGTCACAGCAGTTTTAGAAACATTTATTTAACAGAACAGAATAGTGGAGTCGGAAGGGACTTTGGAGGTCTTCTAGTCCAACCCCCTGAGACCACCACTGGGCCACATGAAGGGATCTGTGGGGCTTCTGTCCACAGAACTGTTCTGACCCACGCCCTTTTCCAACAAATCAAACACAATCCAAAGGGAAGAGAAACCTTGTAATGCTTCTGCAAAATAATTAGCTATGATAAGCACAAGCCTTGCCAAACTGTGCGAGGCTGGCCGAAAGATAACAGACAAGAAATAATTTGCAAAATAAGAATCTTCAAATACAAACTCAGAATATACTGGAATGTCCACGAGGCTGGAGTTTCAAAACGTCTTTGCCTTCTGCAAAGAAAGTTAGTTTCACAGCTGGCTTTTATCTTCTTGAAGGAGGGGCCATTACCTTGCAGCCTTACTCCCGAGTCGCCCTTGTTGTTGTAACTGATTGCTCATAGGAAAAAGCAATCCTGCACACACGCGCACTGGGCACAGGTTCCTCGGGAACCTCCTCATCGCTGCTGCCAACTCCCACAATCTCTGAAGGCAGCAGTCCATTCCCTCATGGTCCTGGCCTGTCATCTGAGTCCTCGCTCTCCTCAGCCATCCATACCTGCTGCCGGATAACCACAACAAGAACTCAAAAGAGGAAACAACCTCCTCCTAGGGATTTTTGAGTAACGCACATGGGAATTCAACATTCGGCCCTCTCCCCACCCGATATCATTTGATATCTAATTCCCCTCTTTCCAACGCCCTATAACAACGATGGCTAACTTTTTTGTCATTGCATGCAGAGCGTTAGTGTGCGTGTGTGCCTGCACCCATAATGCAATACAGGCGTGACCCCTTCCTATGCATGCACGTGTGATTTCCCCTGCATGCACCATGCGCTTCCGCACATGCACACAAATGCACCTCTGTGGATGTGCACGCATCTCCTGTGCAATCCCTCCCCCACATGCGTGGCAGATATCAGATAATCGGCTGGCAGGAGGCTCACGTGCATGCGCAGTGGACCTGATCCAGGGCGACAGCGCACGTGCTGGCAGAGATGGCTGTGCGTGCCACTTCCGGCATGCGTGACATAGGTTCACCATCACGGCCCTATAATCTCTCTGAATTCTTACCACCAGCCCATATAAAGGAGCCCAAGATATGCTTGGATTAAGCTCCTCTCATCTTTGAATTCTTTCCCCATCCAAACAGTGCAGGAATCAGATCCAAATTTAAGATAATTGCTTTGCTTAACAGTGATTCTCTCTGCATTAGCAGTTGGTAGTGGAGCCTCCGTTAAGCTCCGTCGGATGGGATGAATCGTGAGAGCCGTGAGTCATTAAGTCCCAGAAATGATTTGTACGCAAGTTCCTTTTCCAATGTCTTTGGCGCTGCAGCAGCTGCAGGATTCGTAACAACCAATTTCGGATTCATTTCACATTTTGAGATGCTGTGATTGCCAAGTTGGTCCAAAGCAGAGGTAGGGGAAACATGGCCCCTTTATTACAACCTGTGGACTTCGACTCCCAGAATTCCTGAGCCAACATGGCCCCTTTATTACAACCTGTGGACTTCAATTCCCAGAATTCCTGAGCCAACATGGCCCCTTTATTAAAACCTGTGGACTTCAACTCCCAGAATTCCTGAGCCAACATGACCCCTTTATTACAACCTGTGGACTTCAACTCCCAGAATTCCTGAGCCAACATGGCCCCTTTATTACAACCTGTGGACTTCACTCCCAGAATTCCTGAGCCAACATGGCCCCTTTATTATAACCGGTAGACTTCAACTCCCAGAATTCCTGATCCAGCATGACTCTCTTTACAACCTGTGGACTTCAACTCCCAGAATTCCCCAGCCAACATGGCCACCTCGGGAATTCTGGGAATTGAAGTCCACAAGTCATGAGAGAACCATTGTTCCCCATGCCTGGTCCAAAGCATCATAGGGATGTTGTTTCCTGGAGAAATTCAGTGTAGGTTGTCCTCGACTTAGGACACAATTGAATTCAGCATTTCTCTTGCTAAGCGAGACAGTGGCTAAGTGAGTTTTGCCTTGTTTTACAACGTTTGTTGCCCCTGTTGTTAAGCGGATCACTGCAATGGTCACGTTAACAACACATTTGTTAAGCGAATCTGCCTTCTCCCTTCACTTTGCTGGTCAGAAGGGGATCATGTGACCCCAGAGACACTGCAATCGTCATAAATAATAAATTGGTTTCCAACCCTCCTTGAACCCTTGGCCACAGGGATGCTACAATGGCTGTGGAATAGTTGTGAGTCTCTGGTTTATTTTTCTCTCGCTGCTGTTTTTGAGGATTACCTGTGCTAAAAACCTTGGGACTTGGTTTGCAAACTTCAGAAGTTGTGGGTGCTTTTCAAAAGGAGGCTGGACGGAGAATATATATTTAATAATTCGTATAATCACAGCTGGGAGATTGGCTTATGCACAGCAATGGAAAGGTAAAGATATTCCAAATGAATCAGAAATAATTAGGAAAATCCGGATGTGTGCAGAAATGGACACATTTACAAAGGAATTAAAAAATAAGGATGAACCGGATTACCTCAAAGTCTGGGACAAGTTTTATGGTTGGTTAGAAAAGAGGAAGAAGGATCAAGACAATAAGAAATGATTAAATGTGTGTGTGTGTGTGTGTATTAAACATACATATAGAATGTAAACATGTATTTTTATATGTGCTTAGCAGTGTAAGACGAATATGTGGGTTAGGAGGATTGTACCATGTTCAATGTTTTTAATCTATCTTTTTGTTTGTGCTCGTTTGTTCAATAAAATTAAAAATTAAAAAAAAAAAAAGGAGGCTGGACAACCAAACCGTTTGTCTAAAATGGTGCAGGGTCCCCTTCTTGAGCAGGGGGTTGGACTAGAAGACCTCCAAGGTCCCTTCTGACTCTGTTATACTCTTCGTTGGAGTCTTGGAGGGGGAGGTGTACCATTTCACCTGTGAGAACAATTCTTTGAAGTCTTGGGTGTTTTCTTTTTGTCTCCCCCTTCATCCAGGCGATACAAGGCTGACCCTGTCTGTGTCGATCTGCAGACCCAGATCTTCCAGTGCTATCAACAGAACCCAAAGGAGACCCTCAGCTGCTCAACTCTGGCCGCCGAATACTTCAAGTGTGTCCGGCATGCTCGGCAGGTGGGTGCGAAAGCGGAGCCTTCTTGGCTCGTGAGGATTGCGACGGGAGGACCACAGAGGTGGGATTCAGCCGGTTCTAGAGAACCGGTAGCGGAAATTTCAAGAGTTCGGAGAACCAGCCGATTCCGCCTCTGGCCCCGCCAATCCATCTCTTCTCCGCCTCCCATTGAGTCCTAGCTGATCGGCTGGGTCTTCTTTGGTTGCCCTGCCCAGGAAAACGGAGCTGGAAAGCAGGTTAGTGAGGTGGGGAGGGAAGGGGGATTTTGCAGTATCCTTCCCCTGCCACGCCCAACAAGCCACGCCCACAGAACAGGTAGTAAAAAGAAATTGAATCCCACCACTGGATGACCACGCCCAACAAACCCTAACTCACCCCATTATATTATATCCAGGCCAGTTTGGTCCAGTGGTTAAGGCACCATGCTAGAAAGTGGTAGGCTGGAAGTTCTAGTTCCGCCTTAGCCATGAAACCCGGCTGAGTGACTTTGGGCCAATCCCCAGGAGACAGTGAGTTCTAGTTCTCGCCACCTCACAGAGTTGTTGATGTGGGGAAAATATGTCCTAAAAACTGTTTTCCGATGTCATCAGGTGTCTTGTAACATTTGGCCAATTTTAACTCCGTTGGGGGCATGGATCCTGGATTTTGGGTGCTTTTTCTGTAAGTTGGCCCATTTGAGGCACCTTGGGTGAAAATGTTTTGTCGTAACACACACCTAACAATGTGTTCAAAACCACATTCCTAAAACTGAGCCCTGAATCAGATGTCAGATGCTGCGTTCGCTGCTGGGCTGTGGATTGCCCACATCTGATCTCTGCTCCAAGACTTTCTATAGGAGAAGAATAGGCAGAGCTCTGGGGGTGGAGTGAAATGCATCATTAGCTTAGAACGGTGATGGCGAACTTATGGCACCCGAGCCCCAGCCAAACTTACCTGCACTGCACATGCGTGCGCCTCCCAGCTGATTTTCGGCCCGTTTAAGGCCGTTTTCGCCCTCCTGGAAGCTCAAGAGAAGCCTCTGCAGCCTCAGGAGGCTGAAAAATGGGCCTTCCCAATGCTGCATAGGCAATACCAGAAGTGCCGAAACGAGCCCATTTTTTGGCCTCCTGAGGCTCCAGAGGCTTCCCTTGAGCCCCCAGGATGGTGAAAACAGCCTCCCCCAGGCTCCAGAAGCCCTCCGTAGGCTGAAAACGGGCACTTCTGCATTTCTGGAAGGCCTGTTTTTCGGCCTCCAAAGGCTGCAGAGGCTTTTCTCAAGCCTCTGGGAGGGTGAAAATGGCCTCAAACATGCAGAATATCAGCTAGGAGGCTCGCGCATGTGCAGTGCAGGTAAGGGGGCAAGGGGTGTTGCGTGCGCATGCCACAGGATGGGTGGGGCACATTTTGTGGGTTCCAGCACTCACACATGCGCTATCGCCCATGCGCACACTTTTGGCACCCCACAACAAAACGGTTCGCCATCACCGACTTAGAATCATTGCATTCCCACAAGCGGTCCAAGTCGAATCCCTGTGATGATCCAGGGTGGGATACAAACAAACACAGTCACAAAAACCCGGTGAAGCCCCTTTTATTCCTTCACTTTGCTTGTAAGCTCCAATTATCCTTGACAGAAGACAAAAAACTCCCACACAAACAGTTACAAGAAGGAGGGAAAAAGCAACACAAACCAGGCAAGATAAGGGCTGGAGGACATCCGCAGATAACAGAACACAGACTGGGAAGGACGCCAAACTCAGAGAGGAACCATAAACTAGAGATATTTCCATGCTTTGTTTCCAGCACTTGCCCGTACGCATGTCCATCCTCTTATTCAGTTGTCACAGCTGCAGCCCAGGAAGAGAATGAAGGCCCTCTCCTCCCGAGGAGACCATGTCTTTCCCTTATCTTCTCCTCTCTGCGTGCCCTACGATGGAGAGGGGATGGGCCTGGGTCCTCCTCCGACTGCTCAGCCAGCCTCTGCCCTTCCCCAGCCTCCTCCACAACCTCCAGAGCCACACTTCCACTCTCTGTCGGCTGTTCCTCCTCTCCCTCAGAGTCCGTCTCCACCAGGGGCAGGACAATCCCTCCTGAATTCCATTAACCCTTTTCTGGAACCCATTTCGTGCTGAACTTGATAGTGGGCCAGATTCTTACCTGTAGGCTGGAGTACAGGCAGTCCTCGACTTACGGTCATTTGTTTAGTGACCGCTCAAAGTTACAATTGCCCTGAAAAACAAACAAAAAAAACCAAAAACCGACTTGCCACCATTCATCACACTTAACAACCATTGCTGCAGCCCCATGCTCGTGTGATCAAAATTTGGACGCTTGGCCACCGGTTCCCATTTATAAAGTTTGCAGTGTCCCGGGGTCATTTATTCCTCTTTTTAATGACTCGCAACATCAATGGCCTGATTTACTTAACAACAACATGATTCGCTTAGAACTGATTCGCTTTATCCACTGTGGTGAGAAGGTCGTAAAATGGAGCAAAAAACCCCTCGCTTAACAACTATTGCTTACCAGTGGAAATTTTGGGCTCAGTTTTGGTCGTAAGTCGAGGAGTAGCCTCACCAGATTCTTTGCGCCTGACACGTTCCCTTGATGGACCATTGCCCAGCCTTCCTTTGAAATCATCCGCTGTTCGTCATTTTGCAAGTTTTTGTTCCCTTCTCATCTTCTCACAATGAGAATTGCAAAGTGGCTTTCCACCAATGGCTCTCCAGTAAGATTGCCAGCCGCAGCCACCGCGCATCCGTTTAGCTCGCCAAGCGCCCTGTTTTTCTAAATTAAACACTCTTGTGGTATTTTTTAAAAAATTATTATTATTATTATTGTTATCATCCTGTCTCTCCTGAGTTGTCTTGCCAGCCAACCTTACACTCTTTAAGTCCCTTTTGCACAGACAAAGCCCAGTCCAGGAAGGTCGTTTTTGGCTGGACAGCCTCTCGTTCTCTTCCTTTTGTTGGCGCTCTGCATGTCCAGAGAGAGCGAGCAAGATAATAATGGCCATGGAGGCAGCCGGCCAGAATTTCTTTTTGTACAGAGTGCATCTCGAGAGTGCCGGAAACTGGCAGCGACCATCTGGAAGGAGCCGGGAAAAAAAGGAAGACAATTAAGGGACCTCTGTACTCACACTGCTTTCCTGGCATTTATTTCCAAGTTTCCCGTTCGATGCTCCCCGTTTGTAACTCTCTCAACAGAAGAGAAACGGAGGATGCTAGTCGCTGGCAGAGGAAAACGCGTCAGAGGCGGTTTCCTCGGGAGCCTTTCCCCACCATACCTGGATGTTTCAGGGGAAGTGGGCGCAGTTGGGCAACCCCCCCCCCCCCGAAAAAAAAAACACTTAGGAATATACAGGTGGTCCTTGGCTTACAATTGTCCATTTAGTGGCTGCTTGAAGTTAACAGCGGCATTGAAAAAAAGGGACACTTGGCAGTTGGTTCGTATTTATGACGGTCGCAGTTTCCCAGGGTCACACAGAATCAGCTCTTATGACCTTCCGACAAGGGAAGTCAAGGGAGAAGTTTGCATGTTCTCCTGCCCTTATGCAGCCCAGTTCCCCACAGACCAGTATCGGGATGGGGCCCAGGGATTGGGGACCCCTGGTTATCTCTATATCTCTATCTATTACTGTGTCTGTCAGCGGGGGAGGGAGGGAGAGAGAGATGATCGGAGATAGGTAGGTAGGTAGATAATGGATGGATGGATAGAGAGATAGAAAGAGAGAGAGAGAGAGAGGGTATGTAGGTAGGTAGGTAAATAGATTTAGATGGATAGAGAGAAGATAGATAGATAGATAGATAGATAGATAGATAGATAGATAGATAGATAGATAGATAGATAGATAGATAGATTTAGATGGATAGAGAGAAGATAGAGATAGATTGGATAGATAGATAGATAGATAGATAGATAGATAGATAGATAGATAGATAGATAGATAGATAGATAGATAGACAGAAAATAGAAATGGAGAGAGAGAGAAAAGATGGATGATGGATAGATATACATGGACAGAGAGAGGGAGAAGATGGATAGATAGATAGATGATAGAAATAGATGGATAGAGAGAGAAGATAGATAGATAGATAGATAGATAGATAGATAGATAGAGAGAGAGAGAGAGAGAGAGAGAGAGAGAGAGAGAGAGAGATTTAGATGGATAGAGAGAAGATAGAGATAGATTGGATAGATAGATAGATAGATAGATAGATAGATAGATAGATAGATAGATAGATAGATAGACAGACAGAAAATAGAAATGGAGAGAGAGAGAAAAGATGGATGATGGATAGATATAGATGGACAGAGAGAGGGAGAAGATGGATAGATAGATAGATGATAGAAATAGATGGATAGAGAGAGAAGATAGATAGATAGATAGATAGATAGATAGATAGATAGATAGATAGATAGATAGATAGATAGATAGAAATGGAGAGAGAGAAAAAAGATGGATGATGGATAGATATAGATGGACAGAGAGAGGGAGAAGATGGATTGATAGATGATAGAAATAGAGAGAGAGAGAGAGAAGATAGATAGATAGATAGATAGATAGATAGATAGATAGATAGATAGATAGATAGACAGACAGAAAATAGAAATGGAGAGAGAGAGAAAAGATGGATGATGGATAGATATAGATGGACAGAGAGAGGGAGAAGATGGATAGATAGATGATAGAAATAGATGGATAGAGAGAGAAGATTAGATAGATAGATAGATAGATAGATAGATAGATAGATAGATAGATAGATAGATAGATAGACAGACAGACAGACAGACAGACAGACAGACAGACAGACAGACAGATAGATAGATAGATATAAATGGATGGAGAGAGAGAGAGAAGATAGGTAGGTAGGTAGATATGGATGGAGATAGATATATACATAGACAGGTACTGTAGATGGATGGACAGATAGACAGAGAGGTTGGGTGGGAGAGAGAGAAATATATACATATATATATATATATATATATATGTACACACAGAGAGAAAGAGAGAGAGAGAAACTTTATTATCACTTTGAATGTAGACTACTCGGCATACATTAAAATGAAATTCTCCATTTTGCTGCAGAAAAGGCTCCCCGCCTCGTTTTCTAGCTCTGCTTCTTCATTCTGATCTTTTTTTCTTTCTTTTTCCTCCCCCTGATTTCCTCCCCGCCCCTCCTTCTCTTTGCAGTGCAATGCTGGCCGGGGAGGCTAATATCTGCAGCGCACAGAGAGCATCCTTCCCTCCCCTTCAATTCTACCCATTGGAAGGATGGGGAGGCGGGTTATTCCAGAACGTTCCAGCACTCCATTGACAGCACAGGTGGAAAGGGCACCACCAGAAGATCCCGATCGATGGCTCCGGGCACCGCGGCCCCCAACATTCATCTCATTAGACTAGCAACGACGTAACGCCTGACCTACTTAGTGGTAATTGAAGGGAAGGGAAGGCCAAACTTCACCTGCGTCCAGCCTGAGTTAATTGAAGTCCTGTTGACTTCAACTCCCAGAATTCCCCAGCCAGTTGGCTGGGGAATTCTGGGAGTTGAAGTTCACACAGCTGCCGAAGTTGGATATACCCTTTTTTTAGGGAAAGATCTCCCCTGCATCCCAAATCCCCTTGTCTTCCCTGCACCCACCCACCCACCGTCCAAATTTATATAGCGTACTTTTATTGCATCCCCGGGGAGGGGAAAGGGCGGTTCTAATTTATTTGCAGAACGACCGTCTTTGTCGCTCTGTGAATCCCGGTCGTGCTGGCTTCATGTCCCAGAAACCTCTTGCGGCCCGGAAAGTCCTTTTGATGTGCAAATCATGATTGAGGCGTCTGGTTATATCCCTGTTCGCACCTGCAGGCTAAAACCAAGTTACCAACAATTATGTATCCGTAATAATAATAATAATAATAATAATAAAGGCATTGTTTCTTTTTGTAAGGGGCGCGAGAGCTCGGCTGATCTTCTTCCAGGATGGGGAGGAGAATGCAAAAGGACTCAGGAAATTGTCACACACACACACACACACACACACACCCTTTGTGACACACTGAAGCTGCCGTTTATTTTATGGATTGATTAGGAATCGCCCTCCCCTGTTACCTACTATTTACTTTCATATTCTCTTTGTATGCCATATTATAAACTAATAAAAAAAATTAAAACTTTAAAAATGGAATTTCCCCGTCTCTCTCGTAGAGGGGCGCTGGGCAGTGTACATGTAAAACATTAAAGAGATAAAAAAACATATGGAAAATTTGGAAAACAGACCAGGATCGATAATATTCATTCATTCATTCATTCATTCATTCATTCATTCATCCATCCATCCACCCACCCACCCATGCACTCACTAGTAGTCCTTATAACCAGAGTTGAGGCCAATACTTCCTTTGTTAAGCCACACAGTTTAAGTGAGTTTAACCCACCTTAAATCATGCTGGCTGGGGGATTCTGGGAGTTGAAGTTCGCCCACCTTAAATCATGATGACTGGGGAATTCTGGGAGTTGAAGTTCGCCCACCTTAAATCATGATGACTGGGGAATTCTGGGAGTTGAAGTTCAGCCATCTTCAAGCATGCTGGCTGGGGAATTCTGGGAGTTGAAGTTCGCCCACCTTAAATCATGCTGGCTGGGGGATTCTGGGAGTTGAAGTTCGCCCACCTTAAATCATGCTGGCTAGGGGATTCTGGGAGTTGAAGTTCGCCCACCTTAAATCATGCTGGCTAGGGGATTCTGGGAGTTAAAGTTTGCCCACCTTAAATCATGATGATGGGGGATTCTGGGAGTTGAAGTCCACCCATCTTCAAGCATGCTGGCTGGGGGATTCTGGAAGTTTAAGTTTGCCCACCTTAAATCATGATGACTGGGGAATTCTGGGAGTTGAAGTTCGCCCACCTTAAATCATGATGACTGGAGAATTCTGGGAGTTAAAATTTGCCCACCTTAAATCATGATGACTGGGGGATTCTGGGAGTTGAAGTCCAGCCATCTTCAAGCATGCTAGCTGGGGAATTCTGGGAGTTGAAGTTCGCCCACCTTAAATCATGCTGGCTGGGGGATTCTGGGAGTTGAAGTTCGCCCACCTTAAATCATGCTGGCTAGGGGATTCTGGGAGTTGAAGTTCGCCCACCTTAAATCATGATGACTGGGGAATTCTGGGAGTTGAAGTCCACCCATCTTCAAGCATTCTGGCTGGGGAATTCTGGGAGTTGAAGTTCGCCCACCTTAAATCATGATGACTGGGGAATTCTGGGAGTTGAAGTCCACCCATCTTCAAGCATTCTGGCTGGGGAATTCTGGGAGTTGAAGTTCGCCCACCTTAAATCATGATGACTGGGGAATTCTGGGAGTTGAAGTCCACCCATCTTCAAGCATTCTGGCTGGGGGATTCTGGGAGTTGAAGTCCAGCCGTTTTAAAGTTCCTACATTTGAAAAACATAGAGCTAAATGGTGCTTTAAACAATGCACGATAATGCCAACAATAAGCCAGCCAAATTTATTATGGTTGCAGAACTGCAAACCACGAAAAAGGGAGACCTTGCTAATCCATACGTGAACATGGCTTAGGGATCAAACCATGGCTAACATCTACAATCAGCCTTCTGGAGGCACGTCTTGTAAGCTTTTTGCTTTGACATTTCCTGCTAGGCACGGCTTGCTAAATTTTAACTGGAACCTTTGCAAGAATCCAATATTCCTTCCAGCCTCCAAAAGACTTCTCCAGGAGTTATTTAGGCTGGTTCCTCACGGCCACCACCCCCTGTTCAATTCATCAGGCCTCCCTCAATCAATGTCAGTTGCCTTAACTATCTTCGATCAGCATCAATCAAGCCAGCAGCAACCTTAAAAGTGAAATTCTGCACGCAGCTTCTTTTTTCTTATAAAAGGTTCTTTGTTCACCTGCTTGTTGTTTTCGCAGCTAAGCGTTGCAATAACTCTCTAAGTCAGGGGCCTCTAACCTTGGCCACTTTAAGACCTGTGGACTTCCACTCCCAGAATTCCCCAGCCAGCCATGCTTTAAGATGGGAGGACTTCAATTCCCAGAATTGTGGCTCGCCAGTGGCCAGCGGAGCTGGTGGCACACTCGGACATTGAGGAACCTGGGCCAGTCCTGGAGTCTGGGGAAGGCTCTGATGAGGGCTCTGCATTGAAGGCAGAGATGGGGACCAGGGCCACCCAACAGTTATCAGCTGCCTTCGGAGTCGGACATCAGTGGGGAAAAAGAACAGCTGGAGCCTGTTCTCAATATCTGCATGTGCAGAGCTGCCAGGAGAAGGGAACAGTTAAGGAACAAGAGTCAACTCAGGAGCAAAACCACAGGTGGACAGTGAGTGGACCCTCCCATAGGGAATAAAGAGCAAAAGAGGAGTGGGGTTTGCAGGAGACAATTCGTTTAATTAGGGTGAATATTTGTTTGTGACTCTCAGAGACTCCTTGCCAAGTATTTTCTGGTACAGCCTTGCTCTCGGAAGCTATCGCCCTGGCAACTCTCCAAGCCTGATAACGTCTGTGATTGTAAATCACTCTTGCAGGGACTTTGCTAGATGTGAATGATAGAAATTCACATCAGCCTAATAAAAAAGGTTTTTGTTGGGATTTTGTGAGGCCTAGGTCAGAGCAAAGAGTTCCCCAGCCAGCCGGTCACAAATCACTTTTGTTCAGTGCTGTTGTAACTTCGAACGGTTGCTAAGTGAATTATTGTAAGCCGAGGACTATCAGCAGATGGGAAATTATCTCATCCTTGACCCATGAGCCAGGAAAATGAGTCATTCTGGGGGCCTTGACATTAAGCCTACACATTTCATCTTTTCTCTCCACTAAGAATACCCACTGTGGGCTGGCAATTTTGGAGCCAGCAGGCTAGCAGGAGGAAGGCCATTCAGGTGGATTAAAAACTCAGAACCTCATGCCCTTCAAGATTGTAAAACACGAGAGCCCCTATTCAGGAATTCAATTTCATTTACATCTGAAAAGAATTCCGATGCGTTGCCGGAGAGTTGCTTTTGTCGTCACGGTTATAGCCGGTGCATATCGATCTCCTGAAGGAACGATGCAGAATGTCGAAAGCATGGAGGTAAAGGTGGAAGAAGCCCGTCCTGCATTTTTTCAGGTGAAGTTGGGTCCTTAGTTAGGGAGCGTCACAGCGATCACAGAATAAGAAGACTTGGAAGGGATCTTGGAGGTCATCTAGTCCGGCGGTTCTCAAACTTTGCAGTTTGGTAGCCCAGTTTGGTGGGGAAGAGAGGCAAAGCGGACTGGGTTCAGCTGGTTCGGGCCGGTTCTGGCATACCGGTGGCGGAAATTTTGAGTAGTTTGGAGAACTGGAAAATATCACCTCTGGCTGGCCCCACGCACCCGCTCCTGCCCTTTCCGGTCCTGTATTCCCTTGGTTTTTTTTAGCTCAGCTGATTCATGCAGCAGGATGGATTGCTGCGCCTCAGCTGAGCTCAAAAAATAGCATCACCGCTCACCAGCATGGATACGGAGTGCAAGTCTTTGAGCCCTGCGCTCTCAGAACCAGTAGGAAAAGATTTGGAAACCCACCACTGATGTGCGTTCACCTGCAGCTGGACTGCAAGTTGAGCTGCATGCATACGCGTTTGTGCACCAGCCTATCACTTGTGTGAGTCAAGCTGTGCATATGTGCACACTGGCCTGCTGCTTGTGCAGCCCAGCGATGAATAAGCTATCTCCCGGTAGTAGGCCATGGACCAAGATTGGGGGACCTCTGTTCTAGTCCAAACCCTTGCTCAGGCAGGAAGATCCTGTACAAATGGTTGTCCAAGATCTCCAGTGTTAGAGCACCCACAACTTCTGGTGGCAAGCAGTTCCGCTGGTTAATTCTTCTCACAGCCAGGAAATTTCTCCTTAGTTCTAGGTTGCTTCTCTCCTTGGTGAGTTTCCATCCGTTGCTTTTTGTCCAATCTCTTCCTGAAGACCTCCAGTGATGGAGCACCCACAACCTCTGGAGATTAATTTTTCCACTGATTAATTGTTCTCCCTGTCTGGAAATTCATCCTTAATTCCAGATTGCTTCTCTCCCGGATGAGTTTCCATCCGTTGCTTCTTGTCCTGCCTTCAGGGGCTTTGGAGAATAGATTGACCCCCTTCTTCTTTGGGGCAGCCCCTTTTGGAACCAAGGGACGTGGTGGCTCAGTGGCTAAGACGCTGAGTTTGTCAATCAGAAAGGTCTGCCATTCGGCGGTTCGAATCCCTAGAGCCGTGTCACGGAGTGAGCTCCCGTTCCTTGTCCCGGCTTCTGCCAACCTAGCAGTTTGGAAGCATGTAAAAAATGCAAGTAGAAAAATAGGGACCCCTTTGGTGGGAAGGGAACAGCGTCCCATGTGCCCTTCGGTGTTTAGTCACGCCGGCCATATGATCACGGAGACGTCTTCGGACAGCGGTGGCTGTTTGGCTTTGTAACGGAGATGAGCACCGCCCTCAAGAGCCAGAAACAACTAGCACGGATGTGCGAGGGGAACCATTGTCTTTTGGAGCCATGGCAATGGATGCCTTTTGCCCCCTTCATCTGGGTCCCAAGTGCCTTTCCCGAAGACGGCTGTCACCATCCTCCTCCCTGGGTTTGTTACATTCAGGTTAGTGTTAGCTTGTTGCAGCGCATTAAATTGCAGCTGTTTGGTCCTTAGCAGCAACTCAGCTCCTGCAAGTGTTCCAAATGTGGCAATTGGAAAGCTGGAAGGAAGAAAACAGAGCTGGATATCTGTCCTTTTATTGCCAGTATATTCCTCGACTTGTTTGATGTCTTAAAAGGCCGAAGACGAGAAGTCTAATGGTGGTTTGGCTCTGCTTCGCAGGACCTTCGGCAGAACTGGTTCATCTTTGCCATTCGTATTTAAATTGTGGGGTCCTTGGTGCTCTCTGAGCTTGATTTGAAATGTCTGTTTTCTTACATTTCATGACCCAACTAGGTAACATAATCAGGGCTAGAAGGGCGTGGGGTTTGTGGAGGAGAGGTGGAGGAGAAGGACTGTGGGATCCCTGGTGCTCTCAACTTCAAGGTTTTTTTGCAGGTATTTCATGACCCAACTAGGTAACTCAATCAATGGAGAAGGGAGTGAGGTTTGAGGAGTAGAGAAGGTGGACTTGTGGGGTCCTTGGTGCTCTCTGAGCTTGCATATTTTCTTGCAGACATTTCATGACCCAACTAGGTAGCATCATCAGTGCTAGAAGGGAGTGAGGTTTACAGAGAGGAGGAGTGTGGGGTCCCTGGTGGTCTTTGAGCTTGGTTGTTCTCTTTCAGACATTTCACAGCCCAATTGGGCAACACCCTCAGCCCTAAAAGGGAGTGGCTTTTGCTCTCTGTTGATATACAAGTATAGAGGGCAAGCTACTCTATACCAGTATATAATCAGAGAGCAAATCCCTCCTAGCACTGATGATGTTCTCTAGTTGGGCCATGAAACATTGGCAAGAAAACTGGTTTTTAGATGTTTTAGTAAGTCTTTTGCCTCAGGGGCCCTTTCTCTCTGGAAAGCACAGTTAATACATCATTTTATAAATAAATACAGTCCCATCTGTAAATACCAGAAATGGGATCTGTGCCCTTTTGAATATAAAGTACATGTCTTCCATTATATTTCAGCTTTACTATGTCGAGTTTTATAAAGGTGAAACTCAAGGTGTAAAGGGTAAAATATAAATTTGGGTGGAAGGTTGTTTCTTATCGACACGGTGTGCATTCCTCATGAAGTCCTGTTCACAAAAAATGAACCAAAAAAAAGAGAGAAATGACTGCATTCCGTCTTTGGAACGTTTAAGGAACGAAATCATTTCATGTGGATTGATTAAACATTTGGATACAACTCTTCAATGCCTCTTAACATTTCATTATCAAAATGTTACCATCTGTGAAGCAGTCGACTAAGTATACAGTAATAACTTTTTTTAAAAAAAATTCTCATCTCCCTGAAATCTCATTTTGCCGGCCTTAATTTAGCAAGTTCATCAATAACCCTGTTTAATTAATCTTGGTTGGTTGTATTTCAGCCCAAATATTCCATCTTCCGTTGCAATAACTCCCAAATCTATAATCTTGAGGCCATTAGGAGCAAAACTCATCGATTCAGCAAGACACCCTTTCAAGAAATCCAAGTATGAAGGGAGAAGGGCAAAATCACAGTCAGCTGTCCACAAATAATACAAAGATTTTGCACTTGGATAAACCAGTAAGTGTACCTTTCCAGTAAGAGTAACAGAATAATAAAGAGTTGGAAAGGGACTTAGAGTTCTTCTAGTCCAACCATTTATATCTATATATCTCAGGGGTGGGATTCAAATTTTTTAACAACCGATTCTGTGGGCGTGGCTTGATGGGCGTGGCTTTTTTGCAGCACCACCCCCTTGGGTTTTTTGGGCCTTCTGGGCCTCAGGGAAGCCTCTTGGGTTGGGCGTTTTTGCTCCCAGGAAGTTTCCCTCAGGCCCAGGAAGGCAAAAAATGGAGAGGGGGGGGAGCTGTGCCCTCCCCCCTTCATGTTTTGCCTTCCCGGGCCTCAGGGGAGCCCCCTGGGCAAAGCAGTAAGACAGGGAGGGAAATCCCAGCACAGCTGATCATAGGAACAGCTGATGATCAGGAGGGGGGGAGAAAAAAAAAAGAAATACCTTAAGTGACTGGGCAGGGAAGAATCCAGTCATTGATGTCGGGCATGCGCAAGATGTTGCGCATGCGTGATAAGGACTGACTGGGCGAGGAGGGGAGGGGCGGGTGGAGAGAGGCGGGACCATCCAGGGGCATCATTTCTTGGTTCTCCAAACTCTGCAGAATCATAACAACCGGTTCTATAGAACCGGTCCTAACCGGTAGAATCCCACCTATCTATCTATCTATCTATCTATCTATCTATCTATCTATCCATCTGTATCTATCTATCATCTATCTATCATCCATCTATCTATCTATCTACGTACCTACGTACCTAAATATCTAATCTATCTATCTATCTATCTATCTATCTATCTATCTATCTATCTATCTATCTATCTATCTATCTATCTATCCATCCATCTATCCATCCATCCATCTATCCAATCTATCATCCATCTAACTAACTACCTACCTATCTATCATCCATCCATCCATCCATCCATCCATCCATCCATCTATCTATCTATCTATCTATCTATCTATCTCTCTCTCTCTCTCTCTAATTGTTGGAAGAATTATCCTGGGTTCAGGTCCAAGTGGGGAAAAAGACACTGGAAATATGGAGGCTGTTTGGAAAGATGGTTTAATGGTGGACAGGACCACATGGCTTGGAGCTCCAAAGTGAAAGGGACGGTCACATGCTTCAAGGTGAAGGAAAAGATCAAGAACGAGGGCTGAAAATGCCTGCTTTTATATCCTCTGTTGAGATTTGAATTTGAGCTTGCATTCTGATTGGTTGTCAGACTGCCATGGGGCAATTCTGTAGGCTGTCCTGAGTGCCAGGCTTGGTTGAGCCTTGCTGGATGATGATGTAATAAAAAGGGCTTTGGGCAATTGTTATAGCTCTACCTGGAAATCTTTGTTATGTAAAATATTCTGGCCCAGGCCTTAATGGCTCACCCATTAACAAAGGTGGGGGTGAGCTTCTACTTCTGAGTTGAGTTTCTACTTCTGAGTTTCTACTCTTTTTAGGGGAAATATTCTGCCTTTTAAATATTTCCTAGAATATTTCAATTTTCTAGGAAAGGGAAGGGTGCTAACTTCCTACGTATCTATCTATCTATCTATCTATCTATCTATCTATCTATCTATCTATCTATCTATCCAAGCAAAATACCCCTCACGCATCATCACAAAATCTCCAGAACTGTAAAGCCTGCAAACTTAAAATTTGGCACGTTTGTTCCTCTTGGCTTCTAGGTGCTCGCTAAGAAGGGATTTTTCTAAATGACCACCAGAGCATTTTGCGTATTTCCTATATTATTATTATTATTATTGATAATGATAATAATAATAATAACATGCTCTGATGCTAAGGAGTTCTACTCCCCCTCCCCACCTGAAAAGAAATCTCTTCCAAAGGCAAAACACTAGCAGAGGATTTTCAGTTTCACAGCAGCACCAAGCAACTTTAGTACAGAACAGTTGAGCTAAGCTACACACAGGCGCCTTGTTGTCTCCTTACTCACACAGCAAATACTGTTTCAGTTTCCAAACAGCCCTCAACTCTCACAGGATGCTAGCCAGATAAATACCGATAGATGCTGGTATGCAGAGGCAAAAAAAAAAAAATCCCCACCGGTATCGAGCTTGTGTGTGTATGTGTGTGTGTGTGTTTGTGTATGTAAATAATACGTATTCCTAATTTCTATCCCTTTTATCCAGCCATTGATAAAACAAGTCCCAAGTTCAAAAATATTGTGTGTCTTTTTTTCTTTTATCTTCAATATTAATCTGTCCATTTCTGCAGAGTCCCATTTTTTTTTTAAAAAAATTATATTTTCTTCTGTAGGTGTTTCCTCGCTTTTCCAATATTGTGCAAATGCAATTCTTGCTGCTGTTAAAACATGAGATATCGAATATACATTTCCCTTTATCGTATTTTTCTGGCATTTATGCCTATAGTCCAACCTCCTATTCAAGGAGACAAGATAGCATCTTCCAATACTTGAAGGGCTGCCATAAAGAAGTGAGTATCAATTTGTTGTCAGGGCAAGAAGCAATGGGTGGGAACTTCTCAAAGGAGTTATTTTGGGGTTAGGGCTTATATTAGGCACTTGTATAAAAAATCAAGCTAGGACTTACTTTCAGGGTAAGTCATAGCAGTAGAAATTCTACCACAAGGAATATTTCAGCCCAGCTAGAGGCAGCATCAAAGCGAAAAAGGAAGAAAAGACCAAGGATGGCGAGGTTTCAGGGACATTTCCCTATCTTTAAATGTCTTTATTTAAATAATTTATTGGCCTCCAGTCACCCAAAGCCAAGAAATTGCAATCAATCAGGATGAGCCAAGGATGGAGATGATGTATCTCTAATAAAAGAATATAAAAAATGCATGAAAGATCAAATGGAAGGAAATGCAATAGAAAAAGATGGAGGAGGGTGGAGAAAGACGTTCTCTAAATCTTGCCTGGGCAATCCGTCGTGCAGGCTGAGTCGCTGTGCAGGTTGACAGATCCCCCCTTTTAAAAAAACAAATAAGTAAGTAAATAAATAAAAAGAAGGGGGAATGGGGAAGGTTTGGATGGTAAAAAGGAAGCTGTAAAAAAACATAGCCTGAGCTTTGAGTCCCGATCTGTAAGTCACCCAGAAATAATAATATTTTTTTAAAGAAACGACAACCCTGTAGATAAATTAAGATCATTGTAGATGTTTTTAAATATCAGCTGTCAGTAAATCTATGTTTCCCTTTAAAACACTGAGGAAAAAAAGAATTAGCTCTTTTTAAAATGGCTTTTTTCCTGACTGGGGGTGGGATATGGGGAGAGAATTATTGCTATTCATTTGCCAAAAAAGAAAAAAAAAAGGTCATGATATTAATAGATCTTTATTCCTCTTGATTATTTTTTAACATTCAATCAGAAACCTTTTCTTTCCTGCAGCAAATCTCCCCATAAAAAGACCAAGGACAAATCCACATAAAAAGAGACTGGATATTGCTTCGTTGTGGTCACCATCTTGCCTTTTTTGACCCTCTCTTAGGGAGACCTTTGAATACAACCATGGACGTTGTATGCAATGTGGAGTTTAAAGGTGAAGGAAATGGGAATCTAGCCATTGGGGTTTATAAAGCATCTTACGTAGCTTAGTGTGTTGTCTCAACCTTACATTCTGGGTTTTGCTCCATCCATCCTATCAAGCAATTTATGACTTAAGAAAGAATTTTAAAAAAAGTTTTTTGGGGATATGTAAGGAGATGCTTTGGACATAAAACCAAAATGCACTAAAATAGGTGAAAAACAGTTGCAGGAATTGGATAGGTCTAGTTTGATGAAAAGAAGGACTAGGGGAGACATGACAGAAGTCTTCCAGAAATTGAAGGGCTGCCCCAGAAAAGAGGGCGTCAAACTATTCTCCAAAGCACTTGAAGGCAGGACAAGAAGCAATGGATGGAAATTAATCAAGGAGAGAAGCAACCTAGATGTCAACTCATAAAACATTTTGTATACACTTTTTATAGTTGACAACAGAAAGAAGGGGTGGGGAGGTTCAAAGAGCAGGCAGCAGTGTGGAATCGAAAGTACATTCCATTTGTATTTTCCTCAAAGACTGATTAGATGACTGAAGCTTCTGCCTCGAAAAAATCTAATTGGAGAGCATGATTGATGACTCTTGACTATGGATGCTTTTCGTTGGATGATACACCCAGAGGGTTGTGGAGGGAAAAGCAGGATTGAGGGTGACGGTGAATTACGTATCTCAGGGTTGGCTACACCCAGGTTAGTGCCGGCAGTAGAAGATTGACTTCAAATAAATCCTCTTTAGTTTTTGGGAGTGTGGCTTGAGGCTCATGATTTCATTGGAGTCACTGCCGAAACCCTGATACTAGAACTAAGGAGAAATTTCCTGACAATGGGAAGAATTAACCTCCAAAAGTTGTGGGTGTTCCATCACTTGAGGTCTTCAAGAAGAAATTGGACAACTATTTGTCTCAAGAGGGCAGTGGTGGCTAACCTTTTTGGGCTCCTGTGCCAAAAATTGTGTGCGCGCTTGGGCGTGCATGCTCACGTGCCAGCACCCAGAAGGCAATGCGCACGTATCCTCACCCCCTGCACATGCAATCCCCCCCTGCCGCCCTCTTACTTGCACTGTACCTCCCAGCTGATTTTTGGCCTATTTGAGGCCTTTTTCGGCCTCCCAGAGGGTTGAGGAAAACTTCGGCAGCCTTCGCAGGCCGAAAAATGGGCCTGTTTCATCACTTCTGGTATTTCCGGAAATACAGGAAATGATGAAATGGGCCTATTTTTCGGCCTGCAGAGGCTTTCTTCAAGGGAGACCGAAAAAGGCCTCAAACAGGCTGAAAATCAGCTGGGAGGCACGCACATGCACAGTGAGGTAAGTTTTCCTGCGGCTCGCATGCCGGCACAAATGGCTGTGCATGCTACCTGTGGCCCATGTGCCATAGGTTCGCCATCACAGGTATAAGGTTTCCTGCTTGAGCAGGGGGTTGGACTAGAAGACCTCCAAGGTCCCTCCCAACTCTGTTCTTCTGAAGTCCAGAAGCGGCCTTCAAAGCTGAAGATCTCAACTCAAAGCCCTCAGAAACTGTTTGTGATTCTCCATCGCCATCCATGCTCGCATTTCGCTGGTGATGTCACTTCCGTTGTGGGGGGGGAGGGAGAGAGTGCTGGGCTTTTGAAAGGAACTTCATGAAAATTGAGGGTGGGGGGAGGGGAAAGGGGGCATTTTATGGCCTGTGATGGCCAGCCTGCCCTCCGGGGATCCCATCACAGCTCCATCCTAATGGGGCTTAATGTTGCATTAGCTAATAGGGGTGATCTAATTAGTCCGGCGATGCTCCTGGGGTGGTGGGGAGGCCATGTGGAGTTCTTGGAAAGAGGGAAGATGCTTTTCTACAAGATCCTACAGGCCTCTTTGTCCAGCTATGATGCAATTCATACCTGTGGATATGAACTTGTAGTTCTGGGCAAGGAAGACTTAAGTGGAAATTACATGAACAAGACAGGTTATCTTTAGCATCAGGAGTTTGGCATAATTTCAGGCAGAGACATCTTTCTTTCTTTCTTTCTTTCTTTCTTTCTTTCTTTCTTTCTTTCTTTCTTTCTTTCTTTCTTTCTTTCTTTCTTTCTTTCTTTCTTTCTTTCTTTCTTTCTTTCTTTCCTCCCTCCTTCCTTCCCTTCCTGATTCATCTCCTTCCCTCCCTTCCTCATTTCCTTCTCCCATCCATCTCCTTCCCTCTCTTCCTTATTCTCCTTCTCTCTCTCCTTCCCTCCCTTTCTCGATTCCTCTTCTCTCTCTCTCTTTCCTTCCTGCATCCATTTTCTTTCCTCTCTCCTTCCCACCTTCTCTCATTTCTTTCTTCCCTCTCACAATTCATCCCCCTCTCTCCTTCCTTCCTCCTTCCCTTCCTTCCCTCCTTTCTTTTTTTCTTCCTTCCTCCCTATCTCCCTCCCTCCCTCCCTGATTCATCTCCTTCCATCTCTTCCTCATTTCCTTCTTCCCTCCCTCCTCTCAAAATTCATCTCCCTCTCTCCTCTCTTTCTCCTTCCCTCCTTTCTTTTTTTCCTTCCTCCCTCTCTATCCTTCCCTTTCTTCCTGATTCATCTCCTTCCCTTTCTTCCTCATTTCCTTCTCCCATCCATCTCCTTCCCTCTCTTCCTTATTCTCCTTCTCTCTCTCCTTCCCTCCCTTTCTCGATTCCTCTTCTCTCTCTCTCTTTCCTTCCTGCATCCATTTTCTTTCCTCTCTCCTTCCCACCTTCTCTCATTTCTTTCTTCCCTCTCACAATTCATCCCCCTCTCTCCTTCCTTCCTCCTTCCCTTCCTTCCCTCCTTTCTTTTTTTCTTCCTTCCTCCCTATCTCCCTCCCTCCCTCCCTGATTCATCTCCTTCCATCTCTTCCTCATTTCCTTCTTCCCTCCCTCCTCTCAAAATTCATCTCCCTCTCTTTCTCCTTCCCTCCTTTCTTTTTTTCCTTCCTCTCTATCCTTCCCTTCCTTCCTGATTCATCTCCTTCCCTTTCTTCCTCATTTCCTTCTCCCATCCATCTCCTTCCCTCTCTTCCTTATTCTCCTTCTCTCTCTCCTTCCCTCCCTTTCTCGATTCCTCTTCTCTCTCTCTCTTTCCTTCCTGCATCCATTTTCTTTCCTCTCTCCTTCCCACCTTCTCTCATTTCTTTCTTCCCTCTCACAATTCATCCCCCTCTCTCCTTCCTTCCTCCTTTCCTTCCTTCCCTCCTTTCTTTTTTTCTTCCTTCCTCCCTATCTCCCTCCCTCCCTTCCTGATTCATCTCCTTCCATCTCTTCCTCATTTCCTTCTTCCCTCCCTCCTCTCAAAATTCATCTCCCTCTCTCCTCTCTTTCTCCTTCCCTCCTTTCTTTTTTTCCTTCCTCCCTCTCTATCCTTCCCTTCCTTCCTGATTCATCTCCTTCCCTTTCTTCCTCATTTCCTTCTCCCATCCATCTCCTTCCCTCTCTTCCTCGCTCTCCTCTCTCTCTCCTTCCCTCCCTTCCACAATTCATCTTCTCTCTCTCTCTTTCCTTCTTGCATCCATCTTCTCTCTCTCCTCCCCTCCCTCTCTCCTTTTCTTCTTCTCTCCCTCCCTCTCACAATTCATCTCTGTCTCTCCTTCCTTCCTCCCTCCCTCCTTCCTTCCCTCCTTTTTTTTCCTCCCTCCTTCTCTGTCACCCTCCTTTCCTTCCTGAATCATCTCATTCCCTTTGTCCCTCCTCCTTCCCTTCTCTGATCCATCTCCTCTCTCCTTCCCTTTCTCCCTCCCTCCCCTTTTCTCTCCTCCCTCCCTTCCTTCTTTTCTTCCTCCCCCCTCTCTTCCTCCCTCCCTTCCTGATCCATCTCCTCTCTCCTTCCCTTTCTCCCACCCACTTTCTCTTTCAACAAAGTGACCCAGTATAGCAGGAAAAGAATTCCTCACCAGGATGATAACAGGCGTCATAATTGAAGGTGGCTGTTTGGCCTGGTGATTAAAAGCAACAGGCTAGAAACCAGGAGACGGTGAATTCTAATTCTGCCTTGGGCACAAAGGCCTCCAGACAGCCACTTTCTCTCAGCCCTAAGAAAGTGGAAATGACAAACCACCTCTGAAAAATAATCTTGCCAGGAAAACTACAGGGACTTATCAGAACAATCTTCAAGAATGAGACACAATCGAATGGGGGGAGGAAGAGGAAGAGGATCAGGAAGAAGAAGAAGAAAAGGAGAAGGAGAAGAAGGATAGGAGGAGGAGGAGATGGGAAAGGAGAAGAGAGGGGAAGAGGAGGAGGAAGGAGAGGAAATGTAGGGGAAGGAGAGAAGGAGGGCAGAAGGAGGAGAAGAGAGGAGGAGGAGAAGAGGAGAAGGAGAGAGAAGGAGGAGGACAGGAAAAGAAGAGGAGGAGGAGGAGGAGAAGATGGAAAAGGAGAAGAGAGGGGAAGAGGAGGAGGAAGAAGAGATGTAGGGGAAGGAGAAAAGGAGGGGGAGAAGGAGGAGAAGAGAGGAGAAGAAGGAGAAGGAAGGAGAGGGAGGAGGACAGGAAAAGAAGAGGAGGAGGAGGAGATGGAAAAAGAGAAGAGAGGGGAAGAGGAAGAAGAGATGTAGAGGAAGGAGAGAAGGAGGGGGAGAAGGAGGAGAAGAGAGGAGGAGGAGAAGAGAAGGAGGGAGAGGGAGGAGGACAGGAAAAGAAGAGGAGGAGGAGGAGGAGAGGGGAAAGGAGAAGAGAGGGGAAGAGGAGGAGGAAGAAGAGGAGATGTAGGGGAAGGAGAGAAGGAGGGAGAGGGAGGAGGAGGAGGAGGAGGAGAAGAGGAGAAGGAGGGAGAGGGAGGAGGACAGGAAAAGAGGAGGAGGAGGAGAGGGGAAAGGAGAAGAGAGGGGAAGAGGAGGAGGAAGGAGAGGAGATGTAGGGGAAGGAGAGAAGGAGGGGGAGAAGGAGGAGAAGAGAGGAGGAGGAGAAGAGGAGAAGGAGGGAGAGGGAGGAGGACAGGAAAAGAAGAGGAGGAGAGGGGAAAGGAGAAGAGAGGGGAAGAGGAGGAGGAAGAAGAGGAGATGTAGGGGAAGGAGAGAAGGAGGGAGAGGGAGGAGGAGGAGAAGAGGAGAAGGAGGGAGAGGGAGGAGGACAGGAAAAGAAGAGGAGGAGGAGGAGAGGGGAAAGGAGAAGAGGGGAAGAGGAGGAGGAAGGAGAGGAGATGTAGGGGAAGGAGAGAAGGAGGGGGAGAAGGAGGAGAAGAGAGGAGGAGAAGGAGGGAGGGAGGAGGACAGGAAAAGAAGAGGAGGAGGAGAGGGGAAAGGAGAAGAGAGGGGAAGAGGAAGAGGAAGAAGAGGAGATGTAGGGGAAGGAGAGAAGGAGGGAGAGGGAGGAGGAGGAGGAGGAGAAGAGGAGAAGGAGGGAGAGGGAGGAGGACAGGAAAAGAAGAGGAGGAGGAGGAGGAGAGGGGAAAGGAGAAGAGGGAAGAGGAGGAGGAAGGAGAGGAGATGTAGGGGAAGGAGAGAAGGAGGGGGAGAAGGAGGAGAAGAGAGGAGGAGGAGGAGAGGAGAAGGAGGGAGAGGGAGGAGGACAGGAAAAGAAGAGGAGGAGGAGGAGAGGGGAAAGGAGAAGAGAGGGGAAGAGGAGGAGGAGGAAGAAGAGGAGATGTAGGGGAAGGGGAGAGGAGGAGGAGGAGAAGAGGAGAAGGAGGGAGAGGGAGGAGGACAGGAAAAGAAGAGGAGGAGGAGGAGAGGGGAAAGCAGAAGAGAGGGGAAGAGGAGGAGGAAGAAGAGGAGATGTAGGGGAAGGAGAGAAGGAGGGAGAGGGAGGAGGAGGAGGAGGACAGCAAAAGAAGAGGAGATGGAGAGGAGAGGTAGAGGAGGAGAGGAAGAAGAGGAGGAAGAAGAAGATGACACCAGAATGGTTTTTCTCTAATCTGTACTGGCAAAATTTCCGAACGATAAGTCATTTATGGCACTCCCATCTGTCGGTTGTGCATTTATGGCAACTGTGTGGGAGAGGAAAGAGTTTGCAAACTGCCTGTTGGCTGAAGGAGGATGCACTAGGAAACACGAAGCAGCCTTCCTGGCGTCCTTTTCTTGCCTGTTGGCTGAAGGAAATTTCTCTGGTTTCTGGGAATTTTTCCCAGGGTGCTGGATCTCAGTTTGGTATAGTGATGAAGGTCCTGGGCTAAAAACCGGGTGACGGTGAATTCTAGTTCCGCCTAAGCCATGAAAGTTGTCTGGGTGACTTTGGGCCAATCCCCAGGAGGCAGTGAATTCTAGTTTTACCTTAGGCATGAAAGCCAGCTAGGTGACTTGGAGCCAATCACTAGGAGACGGTGAGTTCTAGTCCCATCTAAGCCATGAAAGCCATCGGGGTGACTTTTGTTGTGGCCTGCCAGTGGCCAGCATAGCTGGCGGCACACTCGGACAGTGAGGAGGTTGCGGAGGAACATGGGCCAGTCGTGGAGTCTGGGGAAGGCTCTCATCGGAGGCAGAGATGGGGCCAGGGCCGTCTGACAGTTATCAGCTGCCTTCGGAATCAGAGATCAGTGGGGCAGAAGAACAGCTGGAGCCTGTTCCAGTGTGTGCATGCACAGAGCTGCCAGGAGAAGGGAACAGTTAAGGGTTAATTAGGGAGTAAAGGCACAGGTGGACGGTGAATGGCCCCTCCCATAGGGAATAAAGAGGAGCAAAAGGGGAGTGGGGCTTGCAGGAGACAATTAGTTCAATTCATGAGGGTGAAGATCTGTTCCTGGCTTCTTGCCAAGTCATTGCTGCTACAGCGTGGCGTTTGGAAGATATCAGCCTGGCAACTCTCCTAGCCTGATAAAGGTCTGAAGTTGTGAAATCTCATGAAAGACTGTTTGCCGGGACTTTGCTGGAGAGGAATTCACTTTAATCTAAATAAAAGGGGTTTTATCAGGATGAGGATTTGGCTTCATGATCTTGGGAAGCCTGGGTCAGAACAACTTTGGGCCAATCAGCAGGAGATTGCGAGTTTTAGTCCCATCTGTACCATGAAAGCCATCTGGGTAACTTTGGGTCAATCACCAGGAGACAGTGAGTTCTAGTTCCAGCTTAAGCATGAAAGCCAATAGGGAGACCGGGCCAATCACAGGGAGATGGCGAGTTCTAGTCACACCTTAGGCATGAAACCTGGCTAGGGAAACTTTGGGCCAATCACCAGGTGACTGTGAGTTCTAGCCCTACCTAAGCCATGAAAGCTGGCTGGGTGACTTTGGGCCAATCACCAGGAGACGGTGACATGCAAAGTCAGTGGGGAAGCCTGAATCAGTTAACAACCGTGTTACTAACTTAACAACTGCAGCGAATGGCAAGGTCATAAAATGGGGCAAAATTTACTTAGCAACTGTCTCGCTTAGCAACAGAAATTTTGAGCTCAGTTGTGATCGTAGGTTGAGGACTACCTGTGTTATTAAATTACACCATTAATTTAATTAGACATTCCCAAATATCAGAAATTCTGAACAGAGAAGGAAAAGAGGCCACCAGGTGATCCTTCCGTTATTTCATTAAAGAAACAGCAGGGTGGATTGTGATGGGGTATCTCACTACAGATCGGGAAGAAGCAATATTGGCATAGAATTCTTTATTGGCCAAATTCTTTATTGACTGAACACACAAGGAATTTGTCTTGGTGCAAATATTCTCAGCATATGTAAAAGAAAAGAGACGTTCGTCAAGAGTCAAGAATCATAAGGGACAACACTTAATGACAGTCATAGGGTACAATAAGCAATCAAATCATACTAGGAAACAGTCAATATAGATCATAAGAATACAAGCAACAAGGTTACAGTCATACAGTCACAAATGAGAGGGGATGGGTGATAAGGAGCGATGAGAGGATTAACAGTAATAGTAGTGCAGACTTTGTAAATAGTTGGACAGTGTTGAGGGAATTATTTGTTTAGCAGAGGGATGGCGTTCGGGGAAAAAACTGTCCTTGGGTCTAGTTGTTCTGGTGTGCAGCAAGGAGACCCTCCCTTTGTAATTTACTTGTCAAGCAAAGAGCGTTGTTGGTTTGGGATGCGATACAAAATTGTGTTGTTTCTTTTTTTTTTTTTTCCTAGCGTTTGTTCCACATGATTGCAGGTTGTTTTCATTTGCAGTTGCTGTTTAACCAAACATTTAAGATATATTAACACAGAGAAATTGTGCTAATAATTAAAATAAAATGTAAGGCAGCTTATTAAAAATTGGCGTGCGAGGAGCCTAAATAGAGCTGCTGTTGCAATTATTATTGCGGTCGGTTACACACTCCGCCAGATGTTTAGACTTGGATTTGGCATTTTTAAATCCACCTATTGAAGTCCTTCCCAAGGATCTGGGAAGTATTTTGCTGGCATTAAAGATCTTGTCACAGGATGTCAGCTCTTCTGAGTAAAGCTGCCTTTTGCAATTGACTGGTGGGGATTTTGTCAATGCCCATCGATCAATTGCAAAAGGGGGTTCTACTCGGAATAACGTACATCCTTCAATTGCCATTATGATTATTATGGTTTGTTGCACAGTCAGCCAGATGTCCAGACTACCTTTGGCATTTTATTCACCTCCAGGACCTGGGACAGGCACATCTGGATGTATGACGGTGTTAAAGGTATCATTGCAGGATGTCAGCCCTTGCGAGTCAAGCTGCCTTCTGCAAATGACCGATGTGGATTTGTCAGTGCCGATGGTGTTCAAGTAGCACTCCAGCTGTTTTGGCATTGCACCCATACTATGTTTCCTTTCTTTTATTACTTGTATTTATATTATCTTTTATTTATTTATTCATTTATAGAAAAGTGATTTGTCCTGTCTAATGAGTTGTAAGTAGTTTCTTGACTGGGATATTGTTTACTGCTTGGTGTTAATCTTAGCTTGTCTGGGTGTTGTTTGCTGGCCAGGAGGGATTGTGGCCTTTTAACTTTTTGACTGTCTCTATTGAATGGTATGTAGGCGTTGGTTGTATCTAATGTGCCTGTTGATGGCAGTAAGAAATACCCAAACCAAGGAACTATCAACTCAGACAAACAATCAACAGGCTAAACAAGAAACCAACAACAACACACCACCAATACTGACAGGACAGCCACTTGTATATAAACAGAGAGCAAACCCTCCCTCCCTTCTAGCACTGATGATGTTCCCTAGTTGGGTCATGAAACAACCAAGCCCAGAGAACACCAAGGACCCCAAAGTCCCCTTCCTCCTCCTCTTCCTCCTCCTCCTTTGCACACTCCACTCCCTTTTGGCATTGATGATGTTACCAAGTTGGGTCATGAGACATCTGCACAGAAAACACCAAGCTCAGAGAGCACCAAGGACCCCACACTGTCTTCCTCCTCTTCCTCTTCCTCCTCCTCCTCTTCTTCTTCCTCCTCCTCCTCCTCCTTCTCTACCTCCACCAGTGGCGGGAGTCAAATTGTTTTACTACCCGGTTCTGTGGGCGTGGCTTGGTGGGCGTGGCAGGGGAAGGATACTGTAAAACCTCCAGTCAGAGGTGGGATTTGCCGGTTCTTTGAACTACTCAAAATTTCCGCTACCGGTTCTCCGGAACTGGTCAGAATCTGCTGAATATACCACCTCTGCTTGGCCTCCTCCTCTTCCCACCCCACTTCTATTAGCACTGTTGATGTTACTTGGATGGGTAATGAGACTTCTGGAAGAAAACCACTCTCAGAGATCACCAAGGACCCTACAGTCCTCCTCCTCCTCCTCCTTTGCACACCCCACTCTCATCTAGCACTGATGATGTTACCCAGATGGGTAATGAGATGTCTGCAAGAAATCCACCGACCTCAGAGAGCACTAAGGACCCCCCACAGTTTGACCCTGAGTTACAAACACTTTCTTCTTTTAATACCTGGAGTTCATCCCAAAAAAAAATCCATGGGGCATTTGGATGTGTGAGCACCTCTCCCCACCTTGCAAATCAGCCACACATTTCCCCATGTGTTGCGACTTTAAGACGCTACCCACGTTCCCTCCTGCCCACATACACCCAACTGTCTTGCAGAGACTGGCTAGAAAGAGCCTCTTCTGTTTTAATTTTTCAAAATAATACATCTGTGATGACCCGAGCATGGCACAAAGGCAACAAGTCACATAAGTAAGAAAAGTCCCTTTAATACCTCCAACTTTGCCCCCAATGTCCAGGTTACCTTCTGGCTGGAGAAAAAACTCTCCCAGGAGCAGCCTTTAAATGGAGGAAATTCAGTCCGAAAACAAAGTACATATAAACTGTAAATAAAAACCCACACAAACCCTGCTGCAACAATTAGCTGGGCAGGGCAGAAGAAGGAATTGCAGACTCAAGGCCAACAAAACACACACAGTTGGGAAGACACCAGGAACCCAGATAAGCCTCGACAATAACAGATAATTCACCATTTGCTCCCAAGTTTGCTGCGCGCAGCTTCCCTTTTTAAACACTGTGTTCCCAGTGAAGGGAATCAGGGCCCTTTCTTCCTCCATAAGCCACACAACTCATATTGCTCCCTTCTTCCCTGCATGTCCTAGGATGAAGAGGGGGTGGGCCTGGGTCTTCCTCCGAATTCCCTCTCCCTTGCTCTCCCTCTCCTCTGCTCTGCCCAGCCAGATTGTGCCCTTCCCCATTTTCCTCCATAGCCACTGGAGCCACACTTCCACTCCCTGTCGGCTGCTTGGCCTCCCCCTCCGAATCAGGTTCCGACAGGGGCACGGCAACATTTTTTTGCATCCATATTGTTTCTCGTGTTCTCCATGATCTCAGGAGGTGCATCCTTCTTGCATTAGGGACTTTTAATCTTGAGAATAAAAATTCATCAAAACGGACAAGGACTTTGCAAGGCATCCTTTTCCAATTTTAATTGGAAAAGTGAATTATTCAAGCAAGCTGCTGCTTCCATAAAATTTGACGGATCTGGATGGAGGATATTTCGAGGCCACTGGGTTAGGAGTGACATTCTGGAAGAATTTGAACCTGCGGTTATGTCTTGTTCACCACAACCTCCCCCAGGAAAGGGGGTCTGGTTGAGACATGACAGCATTGAACTACAGCAATGCTCCACACACCAGATTTAACTTTGTTTCCTCTGCTTGCTGTCTTGCTTCTACATCTGACTTTTTTTCCTCCCCCCCAGTGCAAAATCTCCAAATACTTCCTGCAGTCACGAGTGACAGAACGGGTGTAAATTATGCAAATGTATACAAATTGACGGCATGTGCATAACTCTGCCGTGGGATTTTGGGTGCACAACTGAGCACACACAGACTTTGCCAAGGCAAGAGGTTTTTTTTTTTTTCTTTTCTGGATCGGTGCCAGCTTGGGGGGAAAAAAATAAAAAAAAAATTACTGTCTTAGCTCTGAATTGTAGTTTGGAAAGCAGCTCCGCGTTAGCCTTAATTTGCCATCATATTTCTGCATTTGTCTTCACATCGCTGTGGTGGTTCGCCAGCAGCCGGTGTAGCTGGCAGCAGAATCAAGACAGTGGGGAAGAACGGGGACCAGTCTGGGAGTCTGGAGAGGACTCAGACGAGGGTCCTGCATCCGATGTAGAGATGGGGCCGGGACCATCTGGGAGTGGGGTGCTGCCTTTGGAGCCTTTGGAGTTTGGCAGCAGCGAGGCAGAGGACGCAGGGGAGCCTGTTCCCAGTGTGTGTGCGCGCAGAGCTGCTAGAAGATGAGAGCAGCTCTACACACAAAAGGGGCAACTTGGGAGTAAGGCTGGGAGGCGATGGCCCCTCCCACAAGGGATAGAAGCCAGACCAAGATGACGAAACCTTTGCAGGAAGCAAAGTAGTTTGATCAGTTCAGAGTCATCATTGAAGCTCTTTGTACTTCAGTTGGGTTTTATTTTTTCCGGTTGTTGGTTTCTAGTTCATTTGATTCTTCTGTTTTTGGCAGCACTTCACAGAACTGAAAGGTGGGTGCTTATCTTGGGGGACTTGTTGAGCTTTATTTTGGCTGGGAATGAAAACAATTCCCAGCGTTGCAATAAAGTAGGTCTTGTTTTTAAATTATGTTTGTGCATAATTACGGTTTACGAAGCCTGGGTCAGAACAATCGCAGGTTTTTTGTTGCCCACCTGGGGAGCTTTTGGGGCCCTTGACTTACGGCCACAAGTCAGAGCAGAATTCCCATCATTAAGTGAGACCTTTGCAGAGTGGGCCCGGCCTCCATGTTACAATCTTCCTTGCCACCGTTGTTAAGTGAATCGCTGCGGTGGATAAGTTAGTAACCCGGTTGTTAAGTAAATGTGGCTTCCCCCCCCGGGGACGTGGTGCATCAGAAGGTTGCAAAAGGAGATTGTGTGACCCTAGGGACGCTGCGACCATCATAAGTACGAATCGGTTGCCCCAAGCAGCTGATCATGGTGACGCTGCGAAGGTTGTAACAGAAAAATGGTGAGAAATGATCCTAAATCCCTTCTTCTGGTGCCGTCGTAAAGAAGAAAAAGTGACATTTCTGCGTGGAATTTTAGAATCGGTCTTTTTGTTTGCAAACGAGCGAGCAGCAAAGATGGTTCTAATTTTGTAGGTATTGAACATGTTATTAACCATTAATCAGTCAACTTCCATTCTTTTTTTCTCACTCTCTCTCTCCACAAAGACACAAATGGACACACAGGCACACCATCTTTCTCTCTTTCTCCCCCCTCCCCCGCTCTCCCCTCTCTCCTTCCCTCTCTCTCTGCCTCTCCCACTTTCTCTCCCTCCCTCCCTCTCTCCCTCCGCCCTTTCTCTTTCTCTCTTTCTCTCTCTCTCCCCCCACTCCCTCCTTCTCTCGCCTTCTCTTTTTATCCCTCCCTCTATCTTTCTCTCTCCCCATCCCTCTCTCCCTCTCTCTTTCTCTCTCCCTCCCTTCTTCTCTCTCCTTCCCTCCCTCTCTTTCCCTCTTTTTCTCTCCCTCCCTCTCTCTTCCTCTCTCTTTTTCTCCCTCCCTCCCTCTTTTTCTCTCTTTCCCCCCTCCCTCCCTCTTTCTTTCCCTTTCTCTCCCTCCCTCTTTCTCTCTCCCTTCCTTCTTCTCTCTCCCTCCCTCCCTCCCTCTCTCTCCCTCTCTCTCTTTTTCTCCCTCCCTACATCTTTCTCTCTCTCCCCCTCCCTCCCTCCTTCTTTCTTTCTCCCTCCCTCTTTCTCTCTCCGTCCCTCCCTCTTTCTCTCTCCCTCCCTCTCTCCCTTCCTCTTTCTCTCTCCCTCTTTCTCTCTCCGTCCCTCCCTCTCTCCCTCCCTCTTTCTCTCTCCCTCCCTCCCTCCCTCTTTCTCTCTTTCTCCCTCCCTACATCTTTCTCTCTCCCCCCTCCTTCCCTCCTTCTTTCTCCCTCCCTCTCTCTTTCTCTCTCCCTCCCTCCCTCTCTCCCTCCCTCTTTCTCTCTCTCCTTTTCTCCCTCCCTCCTTCTTTCTCTCTCCCTCCCCCTCTTTCTCTCCACAAAGACAAAAATGGACAGGCACATCATCTCTCTCTCTTTCTCTGTCTCTCTCCCTGTCTTTTCCTCTCTCGCCCCCACTCCCTCCCTTTTTCTCTCTTTCTCCCTTTTTTTCTCCCTCTCTTTCCCTCCCTCCCTTTCGCTTTCTCTCTCTCTCACACACACACAAACACAAACACACACAAACCCCTTTCAGCTCTCGTCCTATTGCCCTGAATGGTTTCCATCACTCATTTTCTAACAGTGTCCCGTTGTGGGGCCTGGTAGGCGAAACCACCCTCCCTTCTTTTTATGGGGGTCAATCTATCACTTTACAAAAGAGCGGCTCTCCTCCTCCGCAGATAATGGTCCAAAAGCCAATCGCCTGAGCATCTCCGGTGTTAAATATTTATTGGCACCTTTCAAGGCGATTCCAGGAGAAGGTGCTGCGTATTTATCTCCCATTAAATTTCTCATCTTTTGCAGCCCTTTTTCTCTGTTGCAAGCAAATTGCATAAAACATGGGAAAGACTATTTTTTTTGGGGGGGGGGGGAGGGGTAATAAATACCCTCCCTGACTTCCAGCTGTTTATCAATCAGGGAAAATCTCTTCCTAACAGTTGAAGGTTCAATCAAAAGAAGTTGATAGGAGATTGCACAGAACATGATTATAGGAGTAACTGATTTTAGCAAACGCTTCTCTGCCCGATTGCTGGGTGGGCGTGGCCATGATGGGTGTGGCCTAGTTGGCCTCCTGCACCATGGTTGGAGGGGGCATTTTTGCCCTCCCCAGGCTCCTGTTCTGACCCAAACCTTGTTCCAAGTAAACAAACAGCAAACAGAGATAAAAGCAAAACCTTTTAATGCTCAGGTGCGGATGGACGGCTGAGGTCTCAGAGAGCGAGGACTCAGATGAGGGGCCTGTGTGTGATGCAGGGATGGGGCCGGGACCATCAGGGAGTGGAGTGCTGCCTTTGGAGATTGTGGAGGCTGGCAGCAGTGAGGAAGAGCTCCCCGAGGAGCCCGTGCCCATCGTGCGTGCACGCAGGGCTGCTCGAAGGAAAGAGCAGCTGCAGCAGCACGGGCGACTCGGGAGTAAGGCTGCAAGGTCAATGGCCCCTCCCTTAAGGGATAAAAGCCAGCTGAGAAACCGGAGTTCTTTGCAGGAAGCAAAGACATTTTTGCACTCAAGCCTTATTCGGAATATCTTGGTTGGTGTTTGGAGATTCTTTGTGTTTGAAATCTTTCTTACTAACTTTATCTCGTGTTCGTGGCAGCCTTGCGCCACCTTGGCAAGGCTCGTTCTTATCAGAGACAATTATTTTGAAACAGCCTTTTAACCGGGAAGAACAGAATTCGTAAAGAATCATTAAAAGGTTTTGCTGTTGTTTCTGTTTCGTGTTTGTTTCCTTGGAACAAGGTTTGGGTCAGAACAAGGTGTGCCTTTTGATTTGAACCTGCTTGTTGAGGTTCTAAAAGGTTACCAGTTCTTTGCAAACCATCTGTTATTATTTTTTAAATAAATTCTCTTTATTTTCAACGATCCAAGTTACTTTCGTTGGCTTTTACTAACTGAACAGCTGCAGTGATTCGCTAAGCAACAAGAGCAAGAAATGGTGGCGAAACTTACTTCACCATTGTCCCACTTAGCCAAAATAATTTTGGGCTCAATTGTGGTCTTAAGTCGAGGACTACCTGTTAAGAGCATTTTCATCCAAAGATGCTTCTTTCCTATTTAATTTTTTTAAAGAAGTAATTCCATTGCTTTCAATCAGGTTTTGGTTGAAACCTGAGAGCCCTGGAGACTGTTAGCTGCATTCGCTCCTTAGCATCAAGTAGAAATTTGGGTCTTTCTGGATTTTGGGGGGGTTTTATCTGATGCCCTGGATGCTCTCCTCATTTTTGCAACTCTCATATCTGCAATAGAGGGACAGAAAATCCAGCCCCCTGGAGATAAACTTACCTGAGCAGGTAGGTGAGTGGGAGATAACAAGCCAAGCTAGAGGAGATAACAAGAAATCTTGGGTGGCAGGCTCAATAAAATGGAAATATGCAATTTTTGGGGGGTTGGGGTGGGGTTTGGTCTCTAGCAAGATATTTGCTGCTGAAGAATATAATTCTTTTGCCCAGCTCAATCTTGTGTTTTCCACATTTGGTTCACTGCATTTTGGGAACTTGGGCACAAAACCAAACCTTTAAAGCTGTTTGCAGCAAGCTGTAGTCATGTGAATGGGGTCTAGCTCTATAACTGTCTGCAACCCAACAGGACAGACACAGACTTCAGAGGGTAATTAGGACTGCAGAAAAAACAATGGCTACCAACCTGCCTTCCATGGAGGACCTGTATATCCTGCACGAGTCAAAAAGACAGCTGTGAAAATATCTACAGATCCCTCACATCCCGGACATAAACTGTTTCAACTCCTTCCCTCAAAACGACGCTATTGAGCCCTGCACCCCAGAAAAACGAGACACAAGGACGGTTTTCTTCCAAACACCATCCCTCTGCTAAACAACTAACTCCCACAACAATGTCAAACTATTTACTAAGACTGTATTACCATTCTCCTTCTCATCCTACCTATTACCTATCTCCTCCTACTGATGACTATATAACCTTGTTGCTTGTATCTTTATGATTTATATAGTTTTATTTAGTTTTCTATTATGATATGATTGCTTATTAGTAACCTATTACTACCACTAAGGGTTGCATCTTATGATTCTTGATGAATGTATTTTTTTTAATGTACACTGAGAGCTTATGCACCAGAGACAAATTCCTTGTGTGTCCAATCACACTTGGCCAATAAAAGAATTCTATTCTGTTCTGTTCTATTCTATTCTATTCTACTCTACTTTCTATTCTATTCTATTCTATTCTATTCTATTCTATTCTATTCTATTCTACTCTACTCTACTCTATTCTACTCTGTTCTTTTCTACTCTACTTTCTATTCTATTCTATTCTATTCTACTCTACTCTACTCTACTCTACTTTAATCTACTTTACATTCTATTCTATTCTACTCTCTATAAACATAATCACAGAACCGGTAGTAACACCAGTTGAATCCCACCCCTGGCTGAATTGTGGTCGTAAGTTGAGGAACTACTCGGTCTCCCCGGGCTGAAGGCTGTAACTTTCTTTTTTTAAAAAAACAAATTTTATTAATTTTACAAAAAACAATACACAATCCAGGCATAACAACTTGAAAAATCTTTTCTAAAAAAATAATAATAATAATTAAAGAAGAAAGCCAATAGAACATATAAAATAACTCCAAATTGTAATATCAATATTTACATTATCTATTTAACTTCATATCTTATCCAGACTTCTCCTTTTATCCAAATTATATTTCTTGCTTATTAAAATTTTATTGCCTTTCATAAACATACAAAACACAAAACATAAACAAAACTAAAACATCTTTTCTGAAGGCTGCCTGATCCCGGGTTGAAACTCTTCACACAGGCACAAATTCAAACATCATATTCACTTTATATATCCTTCCATATCTTATTATCATTTTCTTTTCTTTTTTATTAACCAATTTTATCAATTTTACAAAAACAGTGCACAAACAATCAAGGCATAACAGCTTATAAATACTTTTCTAAAAATAATAATAATAATAATTAAAGAAGAAAACCAATAGAACATAATGATTCCAAATTATAATATCAATATTTACTTTATCTATTTAACTTCATATCTTATCCCAGCTTCTCCTTTTCATCCAAATTATTTCTTGTTAATTAAAATTTTATTGCCTTTTATCAATATACAAAAAAAAAAAAAATAACAAAACCTTTATATATCCTTCCATATCTTATTACCATTTTCAATAACATTCTTTGTCTGTTCTATTTCTAACTATCCATTCATCTTTTTTCTTTTACTATACTACTCCTATACACTAATTGGAGTGACGCCTTTAACTCATTACCCTAACTTAAAAGTACTTCATATAACAATTTTTCTTGGGATTCTGTTTAGTAGATTCTAAAACTACACAGTAAATTTTATACTCTAAATACACATATAAAAACACAATCTTATATACCTTCCAGAATCACCCTTTTATCCTTAATTAAATTCACCGATTGTCTCTGAATAAACTTTTTTTCTTTAGATCTTGCTTCCCACCATTAAGGCTTCTCCTCCCCCCTTTCTCTCTTGCTTATTCTTCTCCTTGCCCTTTTTACCCCTTTGTCTCTCCTCCTCTCTTTTCTTACTTTGCTTTCTAACCTTGCATCCACCTTTCCTCTCATTTTTCTCTTTTTGGGTTGTTTTTTCAAATCTTAAAATCCCCTTTTTCTTATCCTCTTTCTCCTCCTCCCCGGAAAAAACCCATTGTTCATCAAAGATGGCTTCTTGTTCCTCTTCTTCTTTGTCCCAGTCCTTCTGCTGAGTAATCAACTTTTCATAAGTACATAACGCCATTTCTAAAAATTGAAATAAAGTGCCCAAAGTATCTTTTCCATCTTGTTCTTCCTTTTTATATTTTTGATATTCAGTCTTCAGTTCATCCACAAACGATGCCATCCTGAAAAGAGAAACTTTCCCCAAAACAACCACCCAAGTATTTTTAATCAAAAATAATTCAAAAAAAGTTCAAAAAGTTTATATTTTTCTTCTTTCTTCTATTTCTTTTTCTGGGGTTACTGTTAAATCAAAGAGGTCCAATTGCCATATACCTTTCTTTGGGATTCTAGGCAATCTCCTCCTTTTTCCACTTCTGCTCCAATTTTTTTTCCTCTCCCTTTCAACATCAATTTTTAAATGATCAGAAATCCATACCTCCAATAAGGGTTTTCCAATTTCTTAAATTTTTAAGTCCAATGTCCAAGAACTCTTTTGTCCCTTAACTTCAACTTTCAGAATAATTCACCTTCAGTGCCCAAACAAATTTCAAATCTTCATCTGCTGTTTCCATGGGGTGGGAGAGTGAAGAAAAAAAAGTTCTCTTTAACAGCTTCTCCTCTACTTTCGATCTTCTTAGGGATACAATGTATCCTCCAGCAATTCAGACAGCTCAGTTCCAGCGAATTTAAAAGATGTTGATTGACCTGGCTCAGCCAGCACTTTCACTTTTCTTGCTTCCTCCAGCACAATCTTACCCGGTTGCTGGCTTCTTCGTGGCGGCCATTGCTGACCGCCGCTCCACCACCTTGGGAAAAAGGGGTTTTTCCAGACAAGGAGGGGGTCTGTGGCACCCCCAACCCCCTGTCCGGCTCCCCTCTCTTTTCCGGCTGTCCCTACAGGGCAGCCATATCCCCCTGACCCATTTGGATTGGGGGTACCTCGGCGGCTAGCACAGCAGGAATTGCGAACAGTCGCGAATTCCTACTGCCACCGAAGCCACGTGGAACCGGAAACCGAGGCTGTAACTTTCTTCATGAGATGAAATGCTTCCGCAGGCAGTGAGATTTGGATAAAAAAACAGAGAGGAAGAGCAGCAAAAATCTCTCGTGCTCAGCCTGGCACGTTTCTCCGTTTCCTTCAGCAAATATCTTGAATTTCTAAAAATCTTTGAACTTTCCATATGGCAGAACTGCTGGCAAAATGTTGGATTAGGAAACGCCACGTATGAATGGATGGGATCAGGACCACGTTCCAAAAGGGTGGATTGCGATTTTCCGAACGCCGTGGCACAGCATTCGATATTTAGTGCTTAAAATGTTGGCAATTGGCAACTGGAATCTCAGTGTGATGGAACACCAAATAATTCTGTGGGTTTTTTTTATTATCAAAGAATGAGACTGGGAGGGGATATTCAGATCCAAACAGCTTTTCCCAAACTCATGTCTTTAAGATTAACAGATTAACAGATAATCAGAGTTGGAAGGGACCCTATAGGTCATCTAGTCCAACCTGCCGCCCAAGCGGGAGACCCTACACCATTTCTGACAGGTGGTAGTCCAATCTCTTCTTAAAGGTCTCAAGTGATGCTGCTCCCACAACTTCTGAGGGCAAGCTGTTCCAAAAGGATGGAACAAGTGGTGAAATGTTACTGGTTCGGACCGGTTCAACCAAACAGGTAGTAAAAAAAAAAAAAAAAGAAGCTGTTAGGGATAACATTGTTTTACCCTAACTGGTTTAGGTAAATAATAATATGTAATCATAGTTTGTAAGTTAAAGTGTCTGCAACTTTAACTGTGGGAAAGTAATTAAGGGAGTGGTTGTGAAAGCACTTTAAAAGAAGCAAGACGGCAGCTTGCTCTCTCTCTGGCTTTGATGGTTCCTGATTACTGCAAGGACACAACACTGCATTCCTCGAACGGGAGAGAAAACAAAGGACAGACTTGTAAGTGAATTGACATAGGATATTCTAATACGGACTTTGCTAACTGAATATCCCTGAATGGACTGACTAAATGATACATGACTATTGGACTGTTATTTTGACTATGCTATGAACTCATAATGGAATAAACTATATTTTTGATAGCACAAGCGTATCTGTTATTTTTACTGTATGTTAATAAACATACAAGCTTAGCTCACTCATTTATCTGTGTGCCTATCTGACTAAGCTGCACATTCTGTTTAGCTTGTCTACCTAACCCTGGTTGGGGAAACCAGGCTTAACAGAAGCTCCAATCAGGGATGGGATTCTACCAGTTTGGAATAGTTCTATAGTTGTTATGATTTAGCACAGTTTGGAGAACCGGCCAATCATGCCCCTGGCTGGCCCTCCCCATCTCTGCCCACCCCTCCCCGCGTGACATCGCTGACTGCCTTCTCCCTCGCCCAGTCACTCCTTAAGATTTCTCTTTTTCTTTTCCCGGTTCGGACTGGTTCTGGAGATCCGGTAGCAGAAATTTTGAGTCGTTCGGAGAACCGGCCAATGTCACCTTTGACTGGGCCCGCCAACCCCATATCTCTTCTCTGCCTCCCATTGAGTCCCAGCTGATCGGCTGGGTCTTTTTGGCTTGCCCTGCCAAGGAGAACGGAGCTGGAAAGCAGGTTAGTGGGGTGGAGGAGGGAATGGAGATTTTGCAGTATATCCTTCCCCTGCCACACCCACCAAGCCACGCCCACAGAAGCAGTAGTAAAAAAAATTTTGAATTCCATCACTGACCAAGGGGTGCAGTTTTTCCTGTCCAGCTCGGCATTCCCCAACTGATCTCGGTGGTGGAATCGTTTTGCTGCTGGAAGAAGGAGAAGCGAATCCTCTCCGCGTGGAGCTTAATCATTGGGGTCCCTGGGAAACGCCACCTTTGCCAATGACTCAGGTGCGGGGGTCAGGCAGAACCCCATTGGCCTGTCACATCAAGAGACATGCCGAGAGGTCAAAGGAAACCCAGAAAGCGACAGCGGGCTAATACTGGAATCAGATTTGCCAGAAAACATTTCCGGACAGATGTATAGATTCGTGATACTGGTGACATTGGGGTGGAGAAGGAAGGGGGGAGGAAAGAGGATGGGAAAGGGGGAGGTAGAGAAGAAGGGGAAGAGGAGGAGGGGGTGAGGAAGAGGAGGAGGAGGGGAAGAAGGAAAGGGGAGGGGAGGGGAGAGAGGAAAAGAGATGGAGAAGAGGAAGAGGAAGATCAAAGAGGAGAGGAGGAAGAGAGGGAAGGAGGAGAAGGAGAGGAGGAGGGAGAAGAGGAGGAAGAAGGGAGGAGGAGAGGAGGGGGAGGGGAGGGAGATGGAGAAGAGGAAGAAGAGGAAGAGGGGAGGGAGAAGAGGAGGAAGGAAAGGGTAGGAAGAAGAGTATGGGAGGGAGAGGGGGAAGGACAGGCAGAGGAGGAGGAAGAGGGGGAGGAAGGGGAGGGGAGGAAGAGGAGGATGGGAGGGAGAGTGGGAAGGAGAGGGAGAGGAGGAGGGAGGAGGAAGAGGAGGAGGAAGGGGAGGGGAGGAAGAGGAGGATGGGAGGGAGAGGGGGGAGGGAGAGGAGGAGGAAGAAGAGGAAGAAGAGGAAGAAGAGGAGGAAGGGGAGGGGAGGAAGAGGAGGATGGGAGGGAGAGGGGGAAGGAGAGGGAGAGGAGGAGGAAGAGGAGGAGGAAGGGGAGGGAGAGGGGGAAGGAGAGGGAGAGGAGGAGGAGGAGGAGGAAGGGGAGGGGAGGAAGAGGAGGATGGGAGGGAGAGGGGGAAGGAGAGGGAGAGGAGGAGAGAGGAGGAAGAGGAGGAGGAAGGGGGGGAGGAAGAGGAGGATGGGAGGGAGAGGGGGAAGGAGAGGGAGAGGAGGAGGAAGAGGAGGGAAGGAAGAGGAGGATGGGAGGGAGAGGGGGAAGGAGAGGGAGAGGAGGAAGAAGAGGAGGAGGAAGGGGAGGGGAGGAAGAGGAGGATGGGAGGGAGAGGGGAAAGGAGAGGGAGAGGAGGGAGAAGAGGAGGAAGAGGAGGAGGAAGGGGATGGGAGGGAGAGGGGGAAGGAGAGGGAGGGGAGGAGGAAGGGGAGGGGAGGAAGAGGAGAATGGGAGGGAGAGGGGGAAGGAGAAGGAGAGGAGGAGGAAGAGGAGGAGGAAGGGGAGGGGTGGAAGAGGAGGATGGGAGGGAGAGTGGGAAGGAGAGGGAGAGGAGGAGGGAGGAGGAAGAGGAGGAGGAAGGGGAGGGGAGGGAGAGGAGGATGGGAGGGAGAGGGGGAAGGAGAGGGAGGAGGAAGAAGAGGAGGAAGGGGAGGGGAGGAAGAGGAGGATGGGAGGGAGAGTGGGAAGGAGAGGGAGAGGAGGAGGGAGGAGGGAGGAGGAGGAGGAGGAGGAAGGGGAGGGGAAGGAGAGGAGGATGGGAGGGAGAGGGGGAAGGAGAGGGAGGAGGAAGAAGAGGAGGAAGGGGAGGGGAGGAAGAGGAGGATGGGAGGGAGAGGGGGAAGGAGAGGGAGAGGAGGAGGAAGAGGAGGAGGAAGGGGAGGGAGGAATAGGAGGATGGGAGGGAGAGGGGGAAGGAGAGGCAGAGGAGGAGGAAGAGGAGGAGGAAGAAGGGGAGGGGAGGAAGAGGAGGATGGGAGGAAGAGGGGAAAGGAGAGGCAGAGGAGGAGGAGGAGGAAGGGGAGGGGAGGAAGAGGAGGATGGGAGGGAAGGAAAGGAAGAAGGGGAGAGAGGGAGAAGAGGTGGAAGAGGAAGGGGGGAGGAAGAGGAAGAGGAGGAGGAAGGGGAGGATGGGAGGGAGAGAGGAAAGGAGGGAGAAGAGGAGAAAGAGGAAGGGAGGGGGAGGAAGAGGAGGATGGGAGGGAGAGGGGGAAGGAAAGGGAGAGGAGGAGGGAGAAGAGGAGGAAGGGGAGGGGAGGAAGAGGAGGAGGGGAGGGAGAGAGGGAAGGAAAGGAAGAGGGGGAGAGGGAGAAGAGGATGAAGAGGAAGGGAGGTGGAGGAGGGTGGCAAGGAGAAGGACGGGAGGAGAAAGGAGAGGAGGAGGAGGAGGGAAAGGAAGAGGAGGTGTCCTTTGCATGGCCAGAGACATTGGGAAAAGTTTTATATTCTGAACTCCCTTCCTCAGCGTTTCCAAGTCTTTAAAATGGGGTGAATTATCTCAAATGTGATAACAATCTCCATTCAGATGCTGAGGATGAAGGATTTCAAGGGGCTTCGAGTCAGCAAATGAAGTTAAAAGGCAACAAAAGAGTGAAAAGCTACACACACACACACACACACACACCTCCTTCCACTTCATAGAAACAATAAAGAAACAAAAGCTACAACCCAGCGACCTTCTCCTGAGCTTCGATGTCATATCCCTCTTCACCCAGGTACCCATCAAAGAAGCCTTGACAGCCATCCAAAACAAATACAACCCCCCCCCCAAACACATCCTAGATCTGACCAACCACTGCCTAACCAACACATACTTCATCCACAATGGACAAAGATACAAACAGATGGAAGGAGCACCCATGGGATTACCCCTCTCACCCGTCATCGCTACATGGAACACTTTGAAACCAACGCTCTAGACAAATCCGAACACAAACCCAAACTCTGACTCAGATATGTAGATGACACTTTGGTAATTTGGCCACATGGGAAAGAAAAACTGGACAACTTCCTCATACATCTTAACAACCTACACCCCAAAATACAATGGAAACAGAAACCAACAACCAATTTCCCTTCCTGGACGTCCTAATTTACAAAAAATCCAATGGCTCCTTAGGACACACCATCTACCAGAAAAAAATACACACCAACCACTACCTAAATGCACAATCCCATCACCACCCTGCACAGATCAACTCCGTAGCCAAGACTCTCATCTCCAGAACCAAACGCCTAGCTGACAAAGACCACCTGAGAACAGAACTACACACCCTCACTAACGTATTAATTTCCAATGGATGTGTGTATATATATATATATGGATCTTTGGTTATTTGGGTTTTCTCCCGCGTAAGATGAGAAGCGCAGAGCTGAAGACCAAACCTGAAGATGATGAATGAGACTTCATTGAAACATTGCCTAGATACTTCCAATCTTACGCAGGAGAAAACCCAGATAACCAAAGATCCACATACAAATACCCGCGAGAACCTCAGAAAAAGAAAAAAAAAACAACCATATATATATATATGTATGTATGTATGTATGTATGTATGTATGTATGGCATTCAGCTTTGTTCGGGTATTTTCCCACGTCATGGTAGTTGTGCTTTTAAAGTTGTAGCAACATTTCAGCAGAATCTCATCTGCCATCATCAGGCTTCTGTGTAGTGTTCATCTGTGAGTCAGACTTTTGCAGTAGTTTGACTCACATATGAACACTATACAGAAGCCTGATGATGGCAGATGAGATTTTGCTGAAACATTGCTACAACTTTAAAAGCACAACTACCATGACGTGGGAAAATACCCAAACAAAGTTGAATGGCATACATGTAAGTACTCGCGAAAACTTAAGAAAACATACATACATATGTACATGTACATGTACATGTATATGTATATATATACCTATATATGTGTGTGTGTGTGTGTGTGTGTATATATATATATGTACATGTATATGTATATATATACCTATATATGTGTGTGTGTGTATACACACATATATATTAGGGTGAACTTTAATAACGAAGCCTGGGGTGTGATCAATGAGCCTTTACCAAAAGGGAAAAAAAATTCCACCACTTCAGTCTGAAATGTTGACTCATCGAATCAGTTTGACTCAGAGGGGGGGAAAAAAGTGCATTTCTGTCTATTCAAGATTCCTCACTGTTAAACGAGCCCTTTGATTAAAACCTCACCACATTCGATCCATCAAATCAATGGAGCAATTGGATTCCAAAGGATGAGGATGATTTACTCAGAGAACAATCTCCAGCGCAATTCTTCGCACAGCCCTATCGATACTTTAACAATAATTTGGGGTTTTATAGACCTTTCTGGATTTTTTATTTTTTTTATAAAAGAAATATCCAAGTCGTGTATGGCATCTACTCTGCTTCTACAGAACAAATACATGCACGGGCACACAGAAATTCAATGTATATAACTCACTAACAGAATTGAACTGATATTAACTGGAACGGATGAAAATTGATAAAGAAAATATGTAGTTATTTATTGGGTATTAAATTTGAAAGTAGGCAGGTAAAGTAGACAATGATAGTTTTGGCCAGGGATCAGGAGATGATCTCTCTTTCTTTCTTTCTTTCTTTCTTTCTTTCTCTTTTCTTCTCTCTCTTTCTTTCTCTCTTTTTCTCTCTTTCTCTTTCTTTCTCCTTTCTCTCTCTCTCTTTTTCTCTTTCTCCTCTTTCTCTTTCTCTCTCCCTTCCTTTCTCTCTCTCTCTTCCTTTCTCTCTTTTTCTCTCTCTCTCTTTCTCCTCTTTCTCTTTCTCTCTTTTCTCTCTTTCTCTCTCTCTTTCTCTTTTTCTCTCTTTCTCCTTTCTCCTTTCTCTCTCCCTCTTTTTCTTTCTTTCTCCCTTTCTTTCTCTCTCTCTCTCACACACAAGGCTGGGAATTTTTTTAAAGAAAAAGAAATGTTGGGAAGTTGTCACGAACTTTGGCTGTGGAAAAGAAATGTTTGACTCTCTGCAGTACATCTCAAGGGCACCCAGTGAAGCTAAATAAATCCCGAGAGAGAATAGCTTCAAGTGATACATCTAGTCCTCAATTTACAGCTGCCTGTTTAATGACAGTTCAAAGTTAGGCTGGAGTTGGTGTTTTTGTCCACCTATCAAAATCTTCCCGTGGACCTGGGATAGGCAGAGGTGGACGTTTGATGGTGTTAGGGATATTAAAAGAATAAAAAATTTGGAAGTGGCCAGACTAGATTACAGATTAACAGAGTTGGAAGGGACCTTGTAGCTCAACTAGTCCAACCCCTTAACAAATGTTTCACATAGCAACCTAGGTTTTGGGCTCAGTTATGGTCACAAGTGCCACATCCATTATCCACACTTTCTTCTTTTTTAAACCATGGTTAAATCCAATGTGCTAATATTAGAACCACTCCAGTCTAACCTCAAACCTATAATGAAATCAATAATCCCACAGTACTAGTTATTGGTTCTGTTCTGTCCCTTAATTAGCATTCTTGAGATCCCCGCGCTTTGATTGGCCAACGCGCGGGGCACTCTGATTGGTCAGGCGAGCCGCGCCGATTGGCTCGCTAAGAATCTCCCGCGATTGGTCTATTCGAATCGCGGGAGATTCAAAGTGGTGCCATTGGCCGCGGCCGCCGCAGATAAAAGAATAAAAGCCGCAAACCTTTTGCAAAGCACCAGTTCGGTTCCTACTTTAATAAAAGAGCATGATTTGAAGTCACCGACTCCTGGCATCATTTTCGAGGACACGACAGGTTCCACCATGGGGAGGTTGCAACTAGCCATAAATGCAGTTAAACATAAATGCAGCTAGGCTAGCTGGGGAATTCTGGGAGTTGAAGTCCACCCCTCTTAAAGTTTACTTTATTTTATTGTCACTGCACCTCGTACAACGAAATCAAACACCATCTTCAGTCCACACAATGACCATGAAAATAAACACAAACACACCTCCTTCACACTCCACACATTGAATTGAAATCCCCCAACACCACACCAACACTGCACTATACAGTAGAATTCAAAAGAGCTACTGCCCTGGGACAGAAGCTGTTTTGCAGCCTATTTGTGCTTTCTTTTTATTATTATCCTGTACCGTCTGCCAGATGGTAATAGTTAAAAAAAAGGTGCCCAGGATGAAATGTATCTTTGGGAATGTTTTGAACTTTCTTAAGGCAGTGGGAGCTATAAGCTCTTCCAAAGAGGGGAGAGGGCAACTAGTGAACTTCTGGGCAATGACATTAACCCTCTGGAGTGCTGTCCTATCAGCCCCTGTGCAATTGGCAAACCATACAGAGGAAAGTCACCAGCAGTTCTCCATTCGGTTGTTTTTTCCTGAGAAGCCTCAGGTAGTAGAATCTCTGCTGGGCCCTTTTGACCAGGGCTGCAATGTGGGCACCCCAGGTCAGGTCCTCTTTTAGGATAATACCCAGAAACTTAAAACTGGCCACTTGCTCTCCTCAGTCTCCCTTGAGAAGCAAAGAGCTGGAGCTCTGATCTGTTCCTTCTATATAGTCCACTATAAGCTCCTTGGTCTTATTGGTGTGGAGGACCAAGTTATTGTCTCCACACCACAAAAGCAACTGGTCCAACCTCATCTCGGTAGGCAGATTCACACACACCCTGAGATGAGTCCCACCACTGTTGTATCATAAGCAATTTAGTAATCGTATTACTAGTGTGAATGGGAATGCAGTCATGCCCATAAAGAGTAAGGAGCCCAACATGCAATCTTGTGGTGTTAGATTTCTCTCTGTCGTGTCCGCAAAAGAAGCCAGGAGTCGGTGACTAAGTTTCAAGCTCTTTATTAAACCGTTGTGAACCGAACCGGCGAAAAGGAAAAAGCCCGCGGCTTTTATCCTTTTTGCTGCGGCGGCCGCGGCCAATGGCAGCGATTCAAGTCTCCCGCTCTTGGAGCGAGCCAATCGCGGGAGACCTCAATCGGGCCAATCAGCGCGGCTCGCCTGGCCAATCAGAAATCCCCGCGCTTTAGCCAATCAAAGTGCGGGGATTTCAAGTATTCAAATTAAGGACAGAACACCCCTCCCCTCTTGGTATGGTCCATCATGTTGCGTAGTCACGTAGGTAGGCGGGGCTCCGTCTAGTCCTACTTGACCTGCGCAACTCAGTTGCAAGCTGGATTTCGGCCGGAGCGGTCATGTTTTTGGCTGCTCCCTCTTCTGTGCGAACCGGCTGGATGATCGGGCCGGTTCTTTCTCCGTGGCTCCCACCTGGGCCTTCCGGGTTGGTTGAGCTACGGGTTTCACCGCTCCCGCTTGGCTTCTCCGAGTCGGTTGAGCTGGCCGGGTGGTTCTTCTCCGGTGGGGGATCGCGATGGCTGCGTTCCGGTAAGTACTGCTGGTTTATTTTTTCTTGCGTTTGTTTATTCGGGTATTCCCTCCCCCCTTGGTTCGTGTTTTGGGGGTTGAGGTCTGTTGCTGTTCGTGACCTGAGCTGGTCTATGTGTCGTTTCCAGGCTCGCCCATCGGTGGTTTGGAGCCGGTACGACCGTGGACCTGTGATTTGAGTGATGACGGCTGGAATCCATAGGGGGTCCCCCGTCAGATTTTTTGCGTACACTAAGTCACCGGGGGCGAAGGTCCGGTATTTTGTACTGGAGTCTGGGGGTCGCTCCGGGTTATATGTTGGGTGTAACCTGTCGAGCGGGGACCTCAGCTTCCTACCCATCAGCAACTCGGCTGGGCTTTTGTTGGTAGTGGTGTTCGGGGTGATGTGTTGTATAAAGAGGAGTTTATTGATTTTGTCGTTGATCTCCCCGTGGTCCATTTTCCGGATGGTCTTTTTGGTAAATTGGACCATCCGTTCCGCCCTACCGTTCGCCGCCGGATGCGCCGGTGCTGTCAATGCGTGGCGGATGCCCCTCTCTGCCAGGAACCTCTCGAAGTCGAGGGAAGTAAACTGGGGCCCGTTGTCTGAGACGACGACGTCTGGGAGGCCGTGTGTGGAAAAGAGTTTGCAAAGTTCTTTAATAACGGCCTCCGTGGTAGTGGATTTCATGTCGCTTACCTCCAACCAGTTGGAGTAAGCGTCAACTGTGATCAGAAAGGTATGTCCATTCGTGGGACCGGCAAAGTCTAAATGGATTCTGGACCAGGGTCCCCTTGGTGTTTCCCAGTCCAGGATGGGTGCTGCGGGTGGGCTGGGTCTGGTCTCCTGGCATCGTTGGCATTTGGCTACCCATGCCTCTATCTGCTTGTCCATTCCTGGCCACCAAGCGTAACTCCTGGCCAGGGCTTTAGTTCTGACGATGCCAGGATGCCCTTCGTGCAGCATCTCTAAGACCCTCCCTTGCAACCTGTCCGGGATGACCACCCTGTCACCCCACAAAATACACCCCTTGAGTAGTGAAAGTTCAGTCTGGCGGTTTCTGAATGTCTTAACGGATTCGTCACTGTCCCTTTCAGGCCAACCTTTTTCCACCCAATGTAAAATTCGCGCCAGACGCCTGTCCTTGATAGTTTCCCTGGCAATGTCTGATGCTGTAATGGGTAGGTTGGGCAAATTTTCGATGTTAAGGGTGTTTGTTGGTGGTGCTGGGTCAGGATCAGAGTCTGGTAAAGGCGAGCGGCTTAAAGCGTCCGCGTGCGAAATTTTCTTACCTGGCTTGTGTAACAGTTCGTAGCTGTAGGCTGCCAGGAACTCGGACCACCTTGTCATCCGGGGTGATAAAATGTTCGGGGTGGCTCGGTTTCCTGCGAGGATGCCCAGCAACGGCTTGTGATCTGTCACGATAGTAAACGGGCGGCCGTAAAGGTATTCGTGGAATCGCTTAACGGCGGCAACTATAGCCAAAGCTTCTTTGTCCAGCTGGCTATAGTTCCGCTCTGGTTTAGTTAGAGTCCTGGAAAAGAAAGCGATGGGTGCTTCTCTTTTGTCGGGGAGAGTATGGCTGAGGACAGCGCCGACGCCGAAAGGTGATGCGTCGCAAGTGACAACCAAGGGCAAGGTTTCGCTGAATTGAATCAGGACGGCATCGGAGGTGAGGAGGTCTTTGGTTTTTTGGAAGGCGGCTTGCTCTCGTCTCCCCCAAGTCCAAGTTGCCGCCTTATCCAGGAGCCTATGCAGAGGCTCCGCCGCCGTAGCCTTTTGGGGTAGGAAAACATTATAAAAATTCAGCAAGCCTAAGAAAGCCTGTAGTTCCGTTTTAGACCTTGGGGTGGGGGCTTCTTTGATGGCTTTCACTTTTTTAATTGTAGGGTGAATGCCATGCCGGTCTAGAAGGTAGCCCAAGAATTCCACTCGCTCTGTGCATAGTTGGCATTTTTCTCGTTTTACTTTGAGTCCCGTTACTTTAAATTTTGTTAAGACCTCCCTGAGTCGGTTTTCTAATTCGGCTTCGTTTGGCGCCGCCACTAATACGTCATCAAAATAGGGCACCACCCCCTTGATGCCCTGCAGTAAACGTTCCATCAGGCTCTGAAAGATGCCTGGTGCCATGCTGACTCCGAATTGGAGCCGGTTACATTTGAATGCCCCCCGATGGGTAACGATGGTCTGGGCTTCCGCTGTTTTTTCGTCGACCGGCAACTGCTGATATGCCTGGGCGAGATCGAGCTTGGCAAAGACCTTGCCCCCTCCCAGTGAGTGCAGTAGGTGTTGCACGATTGGGACGGGGTAGGCGCTTTGTTGCAATGCGCCATTTAGGGTGGCCTTATAGTCCCCACAAATTCTCACGGACCCGTCTGGCTTGACTGGGGTCACTATAGGGGTCTCCCATTGGGCATGGTCTATCGGCTGCAACACCCCCTGTTTGACGAGCTTGTCGATCTGCTCGTCAATTTTTGGTTTTAGGGCGAATGGTACCCTCCTAGGTTTTAGTCGCTTGGGGGGAACCCTAGGGTCTAGGTCAAATGAGATAAGGGGCCCCTGGTACTTGCCCAGGCTTCCGTCAAAGACCTCCCGGAACTCCTGGGCTAGCCGCTGTTCCCAGCCGTCGTCGACGACGTGGTTGACTCCTGTCAGCGCGATGTCAAGCGGGGCGAACCATTGTAGTCCCAGCAGGCTTGGGCGGTCGCGATCGACGATTGTGAGTGGGAGTTGTTCGGTGCGGCCTTTGTAGGTTACATTAAAGTTCTTGGTGCCCACTACCGGGACGCGGTTTCCCTGGTAGTCTTTTATAATGATTTTTTGGGCATTAATGTTCCTCTTATGGAGGGTGGGCACTAGCCGTTTTATCTCGTGCCATGCAATCATGGAGAGGTAGGACCCGGAGTCCACCTCCATCTTGCATGGTTGGCCTTCAATATGGACTTCTACGTGTACCTTTCTGGCGCCGTCGGAGATGGCGTGGCCGATGGTTACCGTCTGGTGGGTATCTTCCTTGCGCCGACTGTCGCCGCCTCTTGAAGATCGTTGGATTCGGTCCCACCGACCGTCCGATTGGCGATCTCTGGTCCTGGGCGGGGGGGTTTCCTTCTTTCGGTCGTGATGTTCCCATCTGGGCGGGCTGCGGGTCTTCTTTTGGCGGCAAACTCGAGCGATGTGTCCCCGTCTTTCACAATGCCTACAGATAGCGTCAAAAAATCGGCATTCTGATCTGGGGTGGTCGCCGCCGCACCCGGCACAGTTGGTTCTCGACCTACGACCTCTTCGGCTCTGCTGGTCGCCGCGACCCGTCTGCACGCGATGTATGTCCTCCTCGTCTTCCGACGTGCTGGACGTAGACTGGAATTCTCCGTAGTGTGCAGTTGATTCGCTTTTAGGGTCGGCCGACCTTGCCGGGTTGTTGTTTCCGCCCTTCGCGTCTGATTTTCGCATGCTGTCAGCGGAAGTGCGGGTTGCTTCTGCGGCTGCGGCTGCGGTGAGGGCGTCTGCTAGGCTGATGTCGCCCTTGGCCATAAGCCGGCTCTGGAGTGTAGGGTCCCATAGGCCGAGTACGAATCGGTCTCTTAGGAGGCTGTTCAGACCTTCAAACTCGCAGAGCCCTCCTAGGCGCCGCAACTCAGCGACGAAATCACTCAGTTTTTCGCCTGGTCTCTGATCTCGGCGGTAAAATTCGTTGCGCCGGATCAGGATGGGGACCTCGGGGGTATAATGGCGCCGCAGGATAGGTTCGAGGACGTCCCAGTCCATGGCGGTTGCGTCTGCCGGCTTGGCCAATGCCTTGGCCATCTGGAAGACCTCGGTTCCGCAATGTGTGAGGAAGACGGCGCGTTTTAGCGGGCCCGGGGCGTCCTTCATTCCGGTGCACTCGAGGTACATGTGGAAACGGTCTGAAAACGATTCCCAGTCCTCGGTGGTGGGGTTGAAGGGGGCGGGCGGTGCGATTTTCGCCATCTCTGTGTTGAAACTGGCTCTTGTTGGACACGGGGTTCGGTTCAGGGTCGGTATCCCACCTTCGTCGCCAGTGTCGTGTCCGCAAAAGAAGCCAGGAGTCGGTGACTAAGTTTCAAGCTCTTTATTAAACCGTTGTGAACCGAACCGGCGAAAAGGAAAAAGCCCGCGGCTTTTATCCTTTTCGTTGCGGCGGCCGTGGCCAATGGCAGCGATTCAAGTCTCCCGCTCTTGGAGCAAGCCAATCGCGGGAGACCTCAATCGGGCCAATCAGCGCGGCTCGCCTGGCCAATCAGAAATCCCCGCGCTTTAGCCAATCAAAGCGCGGGGATTTCAAGTATTCAAATTAAGGACAGAACACTCTCTATTATGCTGGAGGATAAATGCAGGGGTTTTGTGTGTGTGTGTGTGTGTGTGTATGTATTTTAAAATCTTTTCATGTGTTATTGGAATTCAGCACTGTGTTGAGTCAAATACTCTGTGTGTGTGTTCAAAACTTGTCAAATGGTTTTGAAATGTCACTGTGAATTATTTAACGAGATAAATTTTCTCCTTTAATTAATATGTAAAATGAAAAGAGAAACTTAAAACGAGTCCTTCTATTCGGGAGCATCTGTCTATACGTCTGCCGTACAGCATATGTCTCTGAAGTCTTCAGCCTAACCGAGGTTCCAAGAGGAAAAACCCTGGTTTCCAACAGCTGCAATGGACGCCTTTCTGCCTCCGTCCTGGCTTTCCAGATTGGCAGACCCAAAAATTATATATATACATATATATATATCTGGCATTCAGCTTTGTTCAGGTATTTTCCCACAAACACCATACAGAAGCCTGATGATGGCAGATGAGATTCTGCTGAAACGTTGCTACAACTTTAAAAGCACCACGTGGGAAAATACCCGAACAAAGCTGAATGCCAGACATGTAAGTACCCGCGAAAACTTAAGAAAACAAATATCTATCTATCTATCTATCTATCTATCTATCTATCTATCTATCTATCTATCTATCTTTCCTCTAGAGATCTGTGTTAAAACAATTCTTGATTATTATTTTGCTCTGCCAGTGAAAGATTTGATGTCACGTAGCTTTTTTATTAATGGATTAAGTCATCTCAATTGTCAAAGTGCAGACATTATTCAATCCACACTTCACTTTCCATTGTGTGTTTGTGTGTGTTTCTGTCTGTCTGTCTCTGTGTTTGTGTGTAGGAGGAAAGGGAACAACCAACATCCAAGGAAGAACATTGGAAAAGAATGGATTGCGTGATAAATTCTCCGATTCATTTATGTAACCTTCATTGCATCCATAATTATAATTGGGTTTTATAGTCTTATCGATAGCGAGAGGGGTTGCCTATAAATTTAATAAATAAATCCTAGCCTCAGTTTATCAAGACCTAGCTCGATACCTGTGCTTCGCCACGAAACTATGTGATCGGGCTTAATTTTTGGGGAGGAAAATAAGGGGGAAAAATTGTGCCTCTGCCTACCAGCATCCATCAGTATTCACCTGGCTAGCATCCTGTCAGGGTGTGAGAGAGTTCAGGGCTGTTTGGAAACTGAAACACCTGTGTGAGCAAGGAGGAGACAGCAAGGAGCCTGGGCGTGCCTTAGCTCAACTGTTCTGTACTAAAGCTGCTTGGTGCTGTGAAACTAAAACCGAAACTGAAACTCCTCTCCTCTGCTTGTGTTTTGCATTTGGAAGAGATTTCTCTTCAGGTGGGGAGGGGGAGTAGAACTCCTTAGCATCAGAGCGTGTTAATAATAATAATATAGGAAATACTCTGATGGTCATTTCGAAAAAATCCTTTCTTAGTGAGCCCCTACAAGCCAAGAGGAACATAGGTGCCAAATGTCAAGTTTGTAGGCTTTACAGTTCTAGAGATTTTGTGATGATGCATGAGGGGTATTTCACTTATAGATAGATAGATAGATAGATAGATAGATAGATAGATAGATAGATAGATAGATAGATAGATGATAGATAGATAGAAAAACCAATAGGTTATTCTTTTTTTGGATAAAACGATTGGTTTAGTTGACTGGAGGCTCCAGAAAGCCAGAAATGGATCCGTTTCCAGCCTCCAGAGGGCCTCCAGAGCCCAGGAAGGCCGTTTTGTGTCCCCCCCACCCCGAGCCTTGAGGAAAACCTCCAGAGCCCCAGGAGTGAAAATACAACCACCCCAGCCATGAGGCAGGAGGCTGACTAGGCCACACCCTCCACACACACACCCAGCAACCGGACAGAGAACCGGTTGCTAAAATTTTAGAAGCTCACCCCTAGTAGAATCCACCTTGTCAGCAATTCTGCGCGGAAGTTCAGGATGGCATGCAAAAAAATTTTTATGGTTTAATTTGGATCAGAGGTTACTTTGGCAAGAGTTTTCTTTTCTTTTTAATTGTTGTCTCCATAAGGTTGTTAAAAATCACACCTGTTAAGTCTGGAGCATGGGTGCGAATAATGGAGACGAGCCGGTAGAAACAGTGAACTTCAATCTCTTTATTTACATGGTGTGACAGCTCAAAACTCAAGGGCTGCTATAGCCTTCCTTATATAGGCAACTTATTAACTATTCAACCAATAGCAATCCTGGAGCGCTAGCTCCGTTAACCAATGAGAATGGCCTGTTAATGGCCAATCAGATGCTCCTGAATGGACCAATCCGATCCTGCCATTAACAGCCAATCAGAAGTGCAGGGCCAGAACCCTGCACTTGACTTTAAGATAACTTTATTTGGCATTATTCATTCACAACAACACCGATCTCTGGAGAACCCAAGAACAAGATGAGGTTGCAGACCAGGCAAAGATAATATTGAATTGTTTTTCAGATCCCCGAAATAACACATTAAATCCAATCTTACCTTCCTGTACTTAGAATGTTCTTCTCCTGGATCTGGTATGGTCTCTGGATCAACTAAGTAATGTGGAGAGATAAAGATATTTCATAATATCAAGGTTTTGACCTTGTGGAAGATTTCTGGATCGTATTGGTAAAACAATCAAGTCCATTAATTTATTACATAGAGTGCAATAGAATCCCTATTTATTTATTATGGTTTATTTTATTGGACATTGCTGCAATTGTAAACAACCTGTTCAGAGTGTCGCACCCAACCTCCTAACTTGATATTCAGCAATATTCTGGATTCTGAGATCTTTGAGAGGGAAAAAAAAGGAAAAAAATGAATTCTGGGAGTTGAAGCCTGCTCATTTTAAAAATGCTGGCTGGGGAATTCTGGGAATTGAAGTCCACCCATCTCCTTCTTCTCCTTCTCTTCTTCCTCCTTCGTTCCTTCTCCTTCCTTCTTCCTTTTCTCCTTCTCCTCTTCCTCCTCCACTCCACAAACCCTACTTCCTTATAGCACTGATAATGTTCTGTAGTTGGGTCGTGAAACGTTTGTGAGAAAACAACCAAGTTCGGTGAGCATCAAAGGCCACTCAAGATCCGATCCGCCCACCACATATAAATTCATCATTAAAATAAGAGACAGCACCGAATTTGCAAATTAATTCTGAGCAGTGTTTGCAAGTTAGCCACTTTGTGCAGCTTTTATCAAATTTGCTATAAACATTCCATTGCCTATCTTTGTTGTTTTTGTTAATTAACAAAAGCACAGACAAATAATAATTTCTCTCCTGGAATAAAGTTGCTTTTTTCAGATTTCAGATTGCCTTCCATTCCTGCATGGTAAGAAAACTCTGTCTGTCTGTCTGTCTCTCTCTTCTCTCTGTGTGTGTCTTTCTCTCTGTGTGTGTCTCTCTTTCTCTCTCTGTCTCCATCTCTCTCTGTTTCTGTTTCTCTGTATCTCTGTTTCTCTCTGTCTCTCTTTCTCTCTCTTTCTCTCTCTTTCTCTCTGTCTCTCTCTGTCTCCCTCTTTCTCTCTCTCTCTCTCTCTCTCTCTTTCTCTCTCTCTCTGTCTCTGTCTGTCTTTCTCTCTCTCTGTCTTTCTCTCTTTCTGTCTCCCTCTCTTCCTCTCTGTCTCTTTCTTTCTGTCTCTCTCTGTCTCTGTCTCTTTCTCTCTGTCTCTGTTTCTGTCTCTCTCTGTCTGTCTCTCTCTCATAAAGAGAGAGAGAAGGAGAGAGATTACATTCATTAAGTTATAATCACAAAACATCATTCCTGTAATTAATGCAGAAAATGATGGGAAACAGCCTTGAATGCCAATGACAGATCCAGGTGTTTATAAAATTGTGCATCGCACTGCAGTTCAAATGTTTCCAATTAGGGAATTAGAAGGAGCAAATAAATAAGAGAAGGTTGCTAGCATCTACTCACGATCACCTTTTCCATTGATGAAAGGAGACACTTGGTTTTCCTGGTTTTCGTTAAGAACAAACTCTCCATGGTAGAGACTAAGTCAGTTGTCTAACCTCAAAACATCGATTTGCATCCAAATGTTTTTAACGTCCGAAAAGGACCGAGGACATATCATCTGAAGCACCAATGGAAGAGAATGTGTGTAGTTGAACTGCAGGATCTTTACTGCTCTCTGAGCTTGGTGGTTTTCTTGCAGGCGTTTCATAACCCAACTAGGTAATGTCATCAGTGCTAGAAGGGAAGGGGGGTTGTGGAAAAGGAAGGAAAAGGGTAGGAGCAGGAGGAGATGGAGGAGAAGCAGGGAGTAGGGCTTGCAGAGAGGTCGAGGCGGAGGAGGAGGAGGAGGAGGAGGAGGAGGAGGAGGAGGAGGAGGAGGAGGAGGAGGAGGAGGAAGAGGATGACTATGGGATCCTTGGTGTTGAGTTGGTTGTTTTCTTGCTGACGTTTCATGACCCAACTAGATTACATCATCAGTGCCAGAAGGGAGTGGGGTTTGTAATACCCAATCAAGGAATTACCAATTCAGACAAGTAAACAACTAATAACAAACAACAAAATAATCAAGAAACCAGCAAACCACTATCACCAACACAATCAAGGTAAGCCACTAGGACAGGGGTCTCCAACCTTGGCTCCTGGAAGCCTGGTGGACTTCAACTCCCAGAATTCCACAGCCAACTGGCTGTGGAACTCTGGGAGTTGAAGTCCGCCAGGCTTCCAGGAGCCAAGGTTGGAGACCCCTGCACTAGGATATAAAAATAAGCAATAGACACTCCTATCTAGCACTGATCACGTTACCTCGTTTGGCAATGAAACGTCTGTGGGAAACCCACGACGGTCGTAAGTGGGACGATGAAGTTGTAGCTGATTGACTGCTAATACGTCAAGGGGCTACCTGTATCATCAAACATGCAAGTGAGCAAGAGGGTGGTTTCTGTCATCCCGAGGTGTGGGATTCTCCCGGTTCAGACCAGTTTGGGCGAACGCCTAGCTCCAATGATCAGTGAACCGATTCGCTCCAACGGTCATCTGGGCCTGCCTCTCCCACCCCTGCGCTGACCTTACCTCTCAGCTGATTTGTGTGGCAGAACGGATTGCCCAGTGGTGGGATTCAAATTATTTAACAACCGGTTTTCTGCCCTAATGATTTCTTCCAACATGCAGTTCGGTGGTGGTATTCTACCAGTTTGGCCCGGTTCTGCCGAGCTGGTAGTGTTGATGAGTAGCAGAGACAGAAACCGGTTCTCTCCACCGCTCTGCTGTTGGGCCCACCCGCCTACCTGGCCAGGCTCCCATAGACACCTTTGTCCTCTGCTTTTGAAGCGCAGCTGCTTTGTGATGGGGAAAATGCAGCCTTGCAGGAGGTGAGCTGGAATGCCTCTGCGTCTGCGCAAACACCTCTGCACCTTTGGCACGTGTGCATGTACAAAGTGTGAGCATGCATGCAAAACATGCCCACTAAGCTACGCCCACCGAACCAGTGGTAAAACTTTCTGAATCCCACCACTGAACCAATTCAACAAACTTCTCAGAAAGTTAATAACCATGTCATCAGATACCTGAATCATAGCATCATATGGGTGTGGACGTATGTGGAAGCCAAAAGATACTGGACTAAAATCCATACATGGTTGGAAAAAATGACAAAACAACATATAGACTTGAAACCAGAGATATTTTTATTGGGTATCTTGCCTGAAGGATGCAGTAGAGATTAATATATTTGATTATTAATGTTTTAACAGCAGCTAGAATTGTATTTTCTGAAAAATGGAAAAATGAAAAAATTCCGATAGAAGAGGAGATGATAAAGAAAATAATGGAATGTACAGATGAGTATATTGACATTGGTAATCAGAGAGCAAGAAGAAAAAGAATATTGTAACACATGGGATTTATTTTATCAATGGTTAGGAAAATAGAGAAATGAAGTACATTATAATATAAATATAACACAATAGTAAATATAACATAATTAAATGATATGCTATAATTGATTATTATGGAAGGAAGTATAATATGAATTGTAAAAGTTGAAATTTGCTTGAAAAGGATGATGTAAATTTGCAATTAAACTCTAATGATGATTTAATAATAATATAATAGGATATGGATAGCTGATCTACATAATATGAATTTTAATCTAAACTTAAGGAAAGACTGTTGATATTGTGCACAAGAGATATGTACCAACCGACACATTGTACAATTGAAAGAAGGTTTTGTTTTTTTAAAAAAGCCCAAAAATGTTGGCAAAAAATACAGAAATGGCTAGAAGAAATATGCAGGACCAAAACAGAATATAGACCGGAATTTCTTCTGTTAGGGATTAATGTGGGGAAATATGATAAGGAAAATATATATTTAATAATTTATATAATTACAGCTGTGATATTGGCTTATGCACAATGATGGAAAGGAAAAGAAACACCAAATGAATCAGAAATAATTAGGAAAATTTGGATGTGTGCAGAAATGGACAGATTGACAAAGGAGTTAAAAAATAAGGATCAATCGGATTACTTCAAAATATGGGACAAATTTTATGGTTGGTTAAAAAAGAGGAAGGATCAAGACAATAAGAAATGATTAAAGGTGTGTGTGTGTATAACTTAAACTTAAGATTTTATATATATGTGTGTGTGTGTGTGTGTGTGTTTTCTGAGGTTTTCGCGGGTATTTCTATGTGGATCTTTGGTTATTCAGGTTTCCTCCCGTGTAAAATTGGAAGTTGGCGCACAACTAATCCCCCACCTGAACAGAACACACCCCCAGCCAATCAGAACACAGCCAAACCCCCAACCAATGAGAATACACCCCCAGCCAATCAGAACACAGCCAACCCCCACCCAATCAAGTCACCCTCCCACTAGCAGTTAAAAGGAAGAAGCAGCTGCAAGCTCACATTACTCCGAGAAGCACAGAGCTGAAGACACAAGCCTGAAGATGATGAATGAGACTTCATCGAAACGTCGCCAGGATACTTCCAATTTTACGCGGGAGAAAACCCGAATAACCAGAGATCCATATATATATATTTTCTTAAGTTTTCGCGGGTACTTGCATGTATGGTATTTGGCTTTGTTCAGGTATTTTCCCACATCATTATAGTTGTGCTTTTAAAGTTGTAGCAACATTTCGGCAGAATCTCATCTGCCATCATCAGGCTTCTGTATAGTGTTCATCTGGTATTATTTTTGTATTATTTTTATATGTGACTTAGCAATGTAAGACAAATGTGTGGGTTAGGAGGATTGTGTAATGTTCAATGTTTTTAATGTATCTTTTTTGGTTTTTGTTCGTGTTTGTTCAATAAAATTAAATTTTAAAATATAAAAAGAGGGAAGGTTTTATTTGTTGTTTTGTGTTTGTTTATGTTTGTTGTTAAAAAAATAAAAAACTTCTAAAAAAAGAAAATTAACAACCGGTTCTCGTGAACTGGTGTGAACTGGCTGAATCCCACCACTGGGATCGCTGCTCCTCAGCTGTGTTACTCCCCAATAGTAACATAGCAGGTACGTTTTTTCACCCGGAAAGCTGTTCACACACGTGTAGCGCACAATCACCAAACCGCTTCTTACACCAGCAGTATCCTACTACTGGTCTTTCCTCTCCCATTCCCCCCCCTGCCCCAGCTGTGCTGTTTTCTGCTTTCACTACAGTTTCTCTGTTAATTTTGTGCCTCTTTCCAGAAGGAATTAATTGCCTCAGCCGAGCAGAAAGACAACACCAACTTTTTGCGGGGAGATAAACACAAAAGCTGCAACGGAACGATAATGGAAGCACCTTTGGTCTGGCTTCTCCAAATCATTTCAGACGGAGCGCCTGCGACCTTGCTACGGGGAAAGGAAATGCTGGGAGAAGAAATGATCATTTTTAAAGGAGGAAAAATTGGAATTATACAGGTGCAAGTAGACCTCCACTCACAACAATTTGCTTAGGTTCAAAGTTACGATGGCACTGGAAAAAAAAGGGACTTGTGACCGATTTTCACACTTATAACCATTGCAGCATTCCCCGTGGTCATGTGATGGTGGTTGATAACTGGTTCATCTTTATGATGGTTGCAGTGTCCCCTGGGTTCATAGGATCCCCTTTTGCGACCTTCTGATGAGGGAAGTCAATGGCAAAGGCCAGATTCACATAACAACCAAGTTACTAATTTAACACCTGCAGTGATTCACTAAACAAATGTGGTAAGAACTGTCGTAAGATGAGGCAAAAATCAATTAACAAATGTTCCTTCTTTCTTCCCTCCCTCCCTCTTTCCCTTCTTCTCTCTCTCCCTTCCTTCCTTTCTCCCTCCTTCCCTTCCTTCCTCCCTCCTTCCCTTCCTTCCTCCCTCCTTCCTTCCTTTCTCCCTCCTTCCCTTCCTTTCTCCCTCCTTCCTTCCTTTCTCCATCCTTCCCTTCCTTCTTTTCTCCCTCCTACCCTTCCCTCCTTTCTCACTTCTTCCCTTCCTTCCACATTCCCTCTTCCCTTCCCTTCCTCCCTTCCCTTCCTCCTTTCCTTCCTTTATCCCTCCTTCCCTTCCTTCTTTCCCCCTTCCCTTCCTTCCTCCCTCCTTCCCCTTTCTCCCTTCCCTCCCTTTCTCCTTCCTTCCCTTCCTTCCTTCCTTCCTTCCTCATTCCCTCCTTCCTTCCCTTTCTTCCTTTATCCCTCCTTCCCTTCCTTCCTTTCCCCTTCCCTTCCTTCCTCCCTCCTTCCCTCCTTCCCCTTTCTCCCTTCCCTCCTTTTCTCCCTCCTTCCCTTCCTTTCTCCATTCTTCCCTTCCTTCTTTTCTCCCTTCTACCCTTCCCTCCTTTCTCACTTCTTCCTTCCTTCCACATTCCCTCTTCCCTTCCGTTCCTCCCTTTCCTTCCTTCCTTTATCCCTCCTTCCCTTCCTTCCTTTCCCCTTCCCTTCCTTCCTCCATCCTTCCCTTCCTTCTTTTCTCCCTTCTACCCTTTCCTCCTTTCTCACTTCTTCCCTTCCTTCCACATTCCCCCTTCCCTTCCCTTCCTCCCTTCCCTTCCTACTTTCCCCTTCCCTTCCTTCCTCCTTCCCCTTTCTCCCTTCCCTTTCTCTCTCCTTCCCTTCCTTCCTTCCTTCCTTCCTCATTCCCTCCTTCCTTCCCTTCCTTCCTTTCCCCTTCCCTTCCTTTCTCCCTCCTTCCCTCCTTCCCCTTTCTCCCTTCCCTTCCTTCCTTTCCCCTTCCCTTCCTTCCTCCCTCCTTCCCTCCTTCCCTTTTCTCCCTTCCCTCCCTTTCTCCCTCCTTCCCTTCCTTTCTCCATCCTTCCCTTCCTTCTTTTCTCCCTTCTACCCTTCCCTCCTTTCTCACTTCTTCCCTTCCTTCCACATTCCCCCTTCCCTTCCCTTCCTCCCTTCCCTTCCTACTTCCCTTCCTTCATTTATCCTTCCTTCCCTTCCTTCCTTTCCCCTTCCCTTCCTCCCTCCATCCTTCCCTTCCTTCTTTTCTCCCTTCTACCCTTCCCTCCCTTTCTCCCTCCTTCCCTCCCTTTCTCCATCCTTCCCTTCCTTCTTTTCTCCCTTCTACCCTTCCCTCCTTTCTCACTTCTTCCCTTTCTTCCACATTCCCTCTTCCCTTCCCTTCCTCCCTTTCCTTCCTTCTTCCCTTCCTTCCTTTCCCCTTCTCTTCCTTCCTCCATCCTTCCCTTCCTTCTTTTCTCCCTTCTACCCTTCCCTCCCTTCTTCTCTTCCTTCCACATTCCCTCTTCCCTTCCCTTCCTCCCTTTCCTTCCTTCTTCCCTCATTCCTTCCTTCCCTTCCTTCCTTCCCTCCCTTCCTCTCCCTCCCTCCTTCTTCCCTCCTTCCCTTCCTTCCCTTTCTCCCTTCCTTCTCTCCTTCCCTCCCTCCCTTCCTCTCCCTCCTTCCGCCCTCATTCCTTCCTTCCCTTTCTTCCTTCCTTCCCTCCTTCCCTCCCTTCCTCCCCCCTCCTTCTTCCCTCCTTCCCTTCCTTCTCTTTCTCCCTTCCTTCCCTTGTTCTCTCCCTTCCTTTCGCCCTCCTTCCCTTCCTTCCTTCCCTCCCCCTTGATCATTTCTTCCCTTCCTTCTTTTCTCCCTTCTACCCTTCCCTCCTTTCTCACTTCTTCCTTCCTTCCACATTCCCTCTTCCCTTCCGTTCCTCCCTTTCCTTCCTTCCTTTATCCCTCCTTCCCTTCCTTCCTTTCCCCTTCCCTTCCTTCCTCCATCCTTCCCTCCTTCCCTTTTCTCCCTTCCCTCCCTTTCTCCCTCCTTCCCTTCCTTTCTCCATCCTTCCCTTCCTTCTTTTCTCCCTTCTACCCTTCCCTCCTTTCTCACTTCTTCCCTTCCTTCCACATTCCCCCTTCCCTTCCCTTCCTCCCTTCCCTTCCTACTTCCCTTCCTTCATTTATCCTTCCTTCCCTTCCTTCCTTTCCCCTTCCCTTCCTCCCTCCATCCTTCCCTTCCTTCTTTTCTCCCTTCTACCCTTCCCTCCCTTTCTCCCTCCTTCCCTCCCTTTCTCCATCCTTCCCTTCCTTCTTTTCTCCCTTCTACCCTTCCCTCCTTTCTCACTTCTTCCCTTCCTTCCACATTCCCTCTTCCCTTCCCTTCCTCCCTTTCCTTCCTTCTTCCCTTCCTTCCTTTCCCCTTCTCTTCCTTCCTCCATCCTTCCCTTCCTTCTTTTCTCCCTTCTACCCTTCCCTCCCTTCTTCTCTTCCTTCCACATTCCCTCTTCCCTTCCCTTCCTCCCTTTCCTTCCTTCTTCCCTCATTCCTTCCTTCCCTTCCTTCCTTCCCTCCCTTCCTCTCCCTCCCTCCTTCTTCCCTCCTTCCCTTCCTTCCCTTTCTCCCTTCCTTCTCTCCTTCCCTCCCTCCCTTCCTCTCCCTCCTTCCGCCCTCATTCCTTCCTTCCCTTTCTTCCTTCCTTCCCTCCTTCCCTCCCTTCCTCCCCCCTCCTTCTTCCCTCCTTCCCTTCCTTCCCTTTCTCCCTTCCTTCCCTTGTTCTCTCCCTTCCTTTCGCCCTCCTTCCCTTCCTTCCTTCCCTCCCCCTTGATCATTTCTTCCTTCCCTCCCCTCCCTCTGTCTCTCCTTTGCCTGGTGGGCCCTTAAGGTTGCGCTGAGCTCCAAAGCCAAGAACTGCAGTGACTGCATTGCACCAGACCTGGGTGGGATGCGAGGCAGAGGGGAGGGAGGTGATGGTCAGCACAACTTCCCAACTGCAACCACTGCCGCCCAAGACTACGAGGATTCTCACGATGCCGGGGGGGGGGGGGGGGGGCACAGGAGGCTCCCCTCCCACCCATCGCTCCTGGTTCCCTGCATTAAACAAATGCTCTCAGTTAAAACAAGAATTCAGGGCATTTTCAAGGAAAGCAGCACGTTATTCCCTCCTGGAAGTCATTGAAACCAGCTCTATGATCTCCATCAAGCCTGGTTGTGACTGATCTGGGTTAAAGGCATGTGTGAATGCTCCCAAGGTGAGGAGAACTCCAGAAAGTTTGCTACTGGGGTTATGTTCTCCTGATGGTTCCAGGAAGACCTTGTTAGTTTTTGACTTACAGTCCTTCCTTTAAGGGACTGTTTGAAGGTACAACCACACGGGGGAAAAAAGGTTAAAATGAGGCAAAACATACTTAGCCACTGTCTCATTTAGCAGCAGAAATTAACTAAAGCCAAGGACTACCTATGTGATTCAAGGAGTAATTGAAGTCTGTCCATTTTAAACTATGTTGACTGGGGAATTCTGGGAGTTGAGGTCCGTCCATCTTAAAGCATCCTGGCTGGGGAATTCTGGAAATTAAAGTCCACTCACAGTAAAGCATCTTGGCTGGGGAATTCTGGGAGTTGAAGTCCATCTATCTTAAACCATCCTGGCTGAAGAATTCTGGGAGTTGAAGTCCCTCTTTCTTAAAGCAGCTGAGGTGGAAAAAAAACCTGCTTCAGCGCATCTCTTCCCCAGCCCTTTCAGTTGAACTTTACAGAAGAAATAATTTGAATAAAAATTCCACAAACCAGTCATTCCAGCTGAATCTTATCCTCCCACCCTCCTGAATAATTATCCAATTAACAATGGGCACACGGCATTATTTTCCAACTAAGGAATTGACATGCTGAACTCAAATAGAACCCAAACTTGTACCTCTGCCAATCTTCCTCTCTAATCTCTAGCTAGGTTTTTATGTCACGGCCTTATTGAGTTCTCTGATTTGAAAATAAAAAAAAAACTTTTTCTCTCTTTTGTTTCCACTTATTCTTTCAAATTTCAAGAGTAGAGGTTTTCGCTACTGGTTTTTTTTTTTTTTTGGCTCAACTCTGTTTGTGGCCGGTTACATTTCCCCTTTCACAAGACCTGAGTCAATAGAAATAGATTGTAAAGGTTTCCATCAGTCAGTCTCAAAAATAGCCATTTTCTCAGGATTTCTATATGGGATTTGGCTTTTTTTCCAACAGATTCTGAGATTTTGTTCAGGTAGTCCTCGAATTACAACAATTCATTTAGTGACCGTCCGAAGTTACAATGGCAGTGAAAAAAATGACATGACTTTCATGGACTAGAACTCCCAGCCTCCTGGTGATTGGCCCAAAGCCATCCAATAGACTTTCATGGCAAAAGCAGGACTAGAACTCACAGTCTCCTGGTGACCGGCCTAAAGTCACCCAGTCAGCTTTCATGCCAAAGGCAGGACTAGAACTCACCATCACCTAGTGATTGGCCCAAAGTCACCAAATGACTTTTTCATGCCTATGGCGGGACTAGAACTCCCAGCCTCCTGGTTTCTAGGCCAGCACCTTAACCACTACATCAAATTGGCTCTAAGAATGACATTAAGATGCTGGGGGTGTTTAGCCCCAACTAAACATATTCAGGGGATATGTTAGCCATCATCAGATACCAGAACACAAAAATGTTCAAGCAAAGGTTGGAATGGTCAGAGAAGCTTTTGAGCAGGAGGTAGACTGCATGATCTCAAGAGTCCCATCCAGTTCTCAGATTCTTGGACTCTCTTCCTTAAACGGCTATGAAGCAGACTTTAACTTCACTCTTTCCCCATCTGTCCATCAGCTTGTAACAGCTCCCAGTCTAGAAACTGAAACGCTGAGTAGTTAGGCTTATTGTAATGATCAAAGCAGGAAGGTGACCGAATCATAGCAACCAACTACCAATGAATCAGAGTAGAGAATCAGAATCGAGTTGGAAGGGACCTTGAAGGTCTTCTAGACCATCCCCTTGCTCAAGCAGGAGATCCTATACCCGTGATGGCAAACCTATGGCATGTGTGCCACAGGTGGCATGCAGAGCCATTTGTGCCAGCAATGGGAGCCGCAGGCAAACTTACCTCACTGCGGATGTGTGCACCTCACAACTGATTTTTTTTGGCTGGTTTGAGGCCTTTTTTGGCCTCCCAGAAGCTTGAAAAAAGCGTCTATAAGACTTTTCAGGACAAATTATAGGCCCATTTCGTCACTTCTGGTATTACAGGAAGTGACGAAACGGGCCTATTATTCGTCCTGAAAAGCCTTGCAGAGGCTTTTTCCAAGCTTCTGGGGGGCTGAAAAAGGCCTCAAACCAGCTGAAAAATCAGCTGTATGGTGCAGTGCAGGTAAGGGGGTGGCGGAGGGGGTGGATTGCGGGCGCATGCGCAGGGGACGTGAGGGCACGCATGGCATTCTGGGTGCTGGCATGTGAGTGCACGCCCCCCACGTCCCCTGCACATGTGCACGCAATTACCACTACCCCCATTCCTGCCACCCCCTTACCTGCACTGTACTTCACAGCTGATTTTTCAAGCAATTCAAGCAATTTTTGGCACATTCCATTCCATTCCATTCTATTCTATTCTCCTATTATAGTCTATTATATTCACAACTATTCTATTCTATTCTGTATCTAACAAACATATTATGTTTTGTAACTTGTTATGTTTTAAAAGTAAAATGTCAAGTTCTTGGCTGGAATAGGTGTTATGCTTGGTCAGGCTGAACCAACGGAAACCTGTTGATGATCCATTGTGCTTAGATGGACATAACAGGAAGAAGCCATGAGAACGAGGGTAGTTTCCAAAGACAAAGAAACAGGTGTTACGCTATGGGTATGGCGTAGGGAGATACATAGCTTGGATAGACTGTGAACCCAGGGAAGAGGCAGAGACTGTATATTTGAACCTGTATATAAACCCCAGCCTTCCTGGGAACCATGTCTTCTGCCCATGAGCAGAATTCCCTTTTGCAAAAGCATAAGAATAAACTCTTCCATATTGTTCATTGTTTCTGGCTGTATTTTGTGATTATTATCACACCCATGAATTTTGCTATGAAATGTACATAAGGCAGCCTCAAAAAGTATGTATCGTCCTAACCATAATGAAAGGTTCCGAATCCATTGGCGATATCCATTTTGCTCTCCAAATTCATGGAGACCTAACCCTATGTGGGGTTTTACGCGAATGGGATTTTCGCATGGATTTTCACAGCAAATGTAGATAAGGCAAGCTTGAAAAGAATTCATCCTCCTAACTATACCTGTGGCCTCTGAATCCATTGACTTTGGGAAGGAGATTTTTTGTTCTTCTCCTGTTCCTTTCATGCTTTTAAAACATTTTTATATTATTATTATTATTGTTGTTGTTGTTGTTGTTACCATTATTATCATTATTATTGTTAGTTTGAGGAAGTTGACCTTTATATAAGAGGCAGGCAGAAAGTACATCTCAGGATGATTTGCAGCTGTCATTCAAAATTTCTGACTCAGGAGAACAACAATGAAAAGATGTGATGACACCAGCAAGAATTCCAGAGCTATTCAATCCGAACAACTAGGTTCCCAAGAAACAGAAGGGGGCTGGAAATTAAGAGGAACCAAGCTCTGTGTGAAATTGCTGCTGAGTTTGGTCTCAATGCCAATAGCCAATTTCATGCTCAAACCCAGTGTTCTGAATTTATTATACAGGTAGTCCTCCACTTATAACTGTTCATTTAGTGACCACATTTACATTGAATAAAAGACTTACATTGGAAAAGAATTATAAATTGATGATGTCGGCAGCATTTAGAGAAAATTTATACAAAATGTTCTACAGATGGCATCTACCCACTGCTAAATTAGCAAAAATGTTCCCAAACAGATCACCCGATTGTTGTAAATGCAAACGAAAGCAAGGAACATATATTATATATAATATATAATATTACCATATGTGGTGGACATGCCCTATAGCAAGGAAATACTGGATAAAGACAAAAAAAAATGGACAGAAGAGATAATTAAACAACAAATTGAATTAAGACCAGAGACTTTACTATTAGGTATATTAACAGGAAAATATAAGAAAACAGAATATACATCTATTAACAGCGACAAGAATAACTTACGCACAAAATTGGAAAAAAGATAGTATGCTACTAGAGGAAAATGTGATAAAAACAATATAGAGTGTGCTGAGATGGATAAGTTGACCATGGAGATAAAAGCCAGAGAGAAAACGGATTATTATTTGACATGGAATGCATTGTATGACTGGCTAAATATGTTGTGGTTCGCCGGCAGCCTGTGCAGACGGCAGCAGAAACAGACAGTGGGGAAGAAAGGGGATCAGTCGGGGAGTCTGGAGAGGATGTGGATGAGGGTCCTGCATCTGATGCGGAGATGGGGCCAGGAACAACTGGGAGTGGAGTACTGCCTATGGAGCCTTCGGAGTCTGGCAGCAGCAAGGCAGAGGACCCAGGGGAGCCTGTTCCCAGTGCGCATATGCGCAGAGCTGCTAGAAGGCGAGAATAGTTAAGACAAAACGGGCAACTTGGGAGTAAGGCTGGGAGGTGATTGCCCCTCCCATAAGGTATAAAGATCAGGCAAAGGTAGAAAAACCTTTGCAGGAAGCAAAGTTGTTCATTCGGTTCAGATTCATTCTTGAAGCTCTTTGTACTTCAGTTGGTTTTTGTTTCTAGTTCATTGGACACCTGTTATTAGCAGCACTTCACAGGAAAGAAAGGTGGGTGCTTATCTCGAGGGACTGTTTGAGATTCATTCCCAGCTGGGAATGAACATAATTCCCAGCGTTGCAATAAAACAAGACTTGTTTTGAAAATAAGCACGTGCATAATTAGGGTCTGGGAAGCCTTGATCAGAACAAAATAATAGATACAAAGATGAATAGAGAATAGGATAATAAGGCAAAGGTTATAGTGGACAGAGATAGATTAAGGAATATAGACAAATGTACAGATAGTTAAGATTTATATAAAATATGTATACCATCACGGAGGCATTGCAAATGATTGGAAATGATGTTGTATATAAGAAAAATTGTTTAATAAAAATTATTTTTTTAAAAAAAGGAAAAAAAGATTTACGACCATTTTTCACACTTATGATCATTGCAGCATCCCCCACGGTCACATGATCAAGATTCAGATGCTTGGAAAATAAGTGACATTGATGATGGCTGCAGCATCCAGGGGTCACATGATCCCATTTTGCGACCTTCTGACAAACAAAGTCATGATTCACTTACTGACCATGTGACCAATTTAACAACTGCAGGGATTCATTTAACAGCAGTGGCAAGAAAAGTCATAAAATGGGGCACAATTTGTTTTGTGAATGTCTCGCTTCGCAATACAAATTTGGGACTGAATTTCTAGTCGGACGGTCAAGGACTACCTGTATTAAAATGAACAGAAGTTAAGCCACTTTAAAAAAACAACAACTTTTCACACGTGCTTTGAATTCACGGCAGGTCATCCTTGACTTAGGAACACAATTCAGCCAGACATTTTTGTTGCTAGGGCAATCGTCATAAATACGAGTTAGTTGCCAAGCTTCCAAATCTTGATTACATGCCCACGGGGACGCTGCAGTGGTTGTAAGTGTGAAAAATGGTCATAAGTCACTTTTTTTCAGTGTCATCGTAACTTTGAACAGTCATCAAATGAACTGCTGTAAGTCGAGGAATAGAATGGAATGGAATAGAATAGGAGTAGAGAAGATTATAATAGAATAGAAGAAAATAGAAGAGAAGAAAAAAGAAGAGAGGAAGAGAATAGAACAAAATAGAAGAGGAAGAGAAGAGAAGAGAAGAAAATGGGAGAGAAGAGAGAAAAAGAAGAGAGGAAGAGAAGAGAGGAAGAGAAGAGAGGAAGAGAATAGAACAAAATAGAAGAGGAAGAGAAGAGAAGAGAAGAAAATGGGAGAGAAGAGAGAAAAGGAAGAGAGAAAGAGAAGAGAGGAAGAGAAGAGAGGAAGAGAATAGAATAGAATAGAATAGAATAGAATAGAATAGAATAGAATAGAATAGACTAAGAGAAGAGAAGGAATAGAATAAAATAGAATAGGAAGAGAAGAGAGGAATAGAAGAGAAGAGAAGAGAAGAGAAGAGAAGAGAAGAGAAGAGAAGAGAAGAGAAGAGAAGGGAGAGAGGAATAGAATAGAATAAGAGAAGAGAAGAAAGGAATAGAAGAGAAGAGAAGAGAAGAGAATAGAATAGAATAGAATAAGAAGAGAAGAGAGGAATAGAATAGAATGGACAAGAAGAGAAGAGAAGAGAGGAATAGAAGAGAGGAATAGAAGAGAAGAGAGGAATAGAATAGAATAGAATAGGAAGAGAAGAGAAGAGAGGAATAGAAGAAAAGGGAAGAAAAGAGAAGAGAAGGGAGAGGAGAGGAGAGAGGAATAGAATAGAATAAGAGAAGAGAAGGAAAGGAAGAGAAGAGAAAGGAAGAGAAGAGAAGAGAGGAATAGAACAGAGGAATAGAACAGAGGAATAGAATAGAATAGAACAGAATAGAATAGAATAGAATAGAATAGAATGAGCTGGAAGGGACCTTGGAGATCTTCTAGTCCAGCCCCCTGCTGAAATCCAGCCCCTCTCATTTCCAATAGAGAGAATACTTGGTCAGGACTGGCTGAGTGAGCATCGACTTATACAACTGTGAAGGGTCATTTCACCCAACCAGAGGGCCAAATTGTGACGACTCTCTTTTCCCCGTGACAGATCAGCTCTGAGTTTTACCTGGATTCCAGGCTTCGAGTGATTTTCCCCCTTACAAGCAGCTGTTTTTCCTTTGATTTGCCTTTATTCTTTGGATTTCCCATTGGGGGGAGGTCCACCCGTCTGGGAGGGCTGAAAAGGAGGGCTTGAAGCCTTGTGAATAAATAAATGAATGAATGAATGAATGAATGAATGAATGAATAAACAAACACACAAACAAAGAAAGCCAATGTTTCCAGGCCGCAAACCATAGAGCTCCTTTAGCAGCAGGTACTGGAGAACATCTTCCAGGCTCCGAAGGGAGAAGGTGAAATCCAGACATTGAATGTCTCCAAGAATCCTGCAAGAAAAGAGGGCCCATCTTATTTAACAGCCAGCTCTGAGAAGAAAGCCCACGGCGTCCTGCTATTCTGCACAGTTCCTGAAAAAGCCTCCTTCTGACAAAGGCTTAGGATTCCTTCCACTCTTCGCCGCGTTTTCCTTTCCTTTCAGTGTTGCTTAACCTTCATCTCTGTCCAAACGTTTCTTGACCTTGGAATCTCTGGGTGATGTGATTGAAATGGGCCTGTGAAATGATACAGCAATGAGAATCCTGCTCTGTACCATAGAGAGAGAGAGGTACAGATGGGAGATCTCTCTCTCTCTCTCTCTCTCTTTATCTCTATATATCTCTATCTCTATCTATCTAATTATACAGAAGAGGATTACAATGGGGGGGAGAGAAGATAGATAGATAGATAGATAGATAGATAGAGAGAGAGAGAGAGAGAGAGAGAGAGAGAGAGAGAGAGAGAGAGAGTGAGTGAGTACAGACTGGTAGTAGATAGATGATAAATAGATAAATGATGGACAGATAGATAATAGATAGACAGACAGACAGACAGACAGACAGACAGATAGATAGATAGATAGATAGATAGATAGATAGATAGATAGATAGATAGGTAGGTAGGTAGGTAGGTAGATAGATAGATAGATAGATAGATAGATAGATAGATAGATAGATAGATAGATGGTAGGTAGGTAGGTAGATAGATAGATAGACAGACAGACAGACAGACAGACAGGTAGATAGATAGATAGATAGATAGATAGATAGATAGATAGATAGATAGATAGATAGATAGATAGAGTACAGACTGGTAGTAGATAGATGATAAATAGATAAATGATGGACAGATAGATAATAGATAGACAGACAGATAGATAGATAGATAGATAGATAGATAGATAGATAGATAGATAGATAGATAGATAGATAGAGTACAGACTGGTAGTAGATAGATGATAAATAGATAAATGATGGACAGATAGATAATAGATAGATAGATAGATAGATAGATAGATAGATAGATAGATAGATAGATAGAGTACAGACTGGTAGTAGATAGATGATAAATAGATAAATGATGGACAGATAGATAATAGATAGATGATAGATAGATAGATAGATAGATAGATAGATAGATAGATAGATAGGTAGATAGATAGGTAGATAGATAGATAGATAGATAGATAGATAGAGAGAGAGAGAGAGAGAGAGAGAGAGAGAGAGAGTACAGACTGGTAGTAGATAGATGATAAATAGATAAATGATGGACAGATAGATAATAGATAGATGATAGATAGATAATAGATAGATAGATAGATAGATAGATAGATAGATAGATAGATAGATAGATAAGATGGAGAGAGAGAGTACAGACTGGTAGTAGATAGATGATAAATAGATAAATGATGGACAGATAGATAATAGATAGATGATAGATAGATAGATAGATAGATAGATAGATAGATAGATAGACAGACAGACAGACAGACAGGCAGGTAAATATACTGATAAATACTGTAGATAGAGATGTAGATAGAGATATATAGATGATATAGAAAAATATAAAGTGCAGAGAAGAACAACAAAGGTGATCAGAGGACTGGAGACTAAACTGAATAATGAATAGTTAAGGAACTAGGTATGTCTAGTCTAACAAAGAGAAGGATCAGCGGTGACATGATAGCAGTCTTCCAATACTTGAGGGGCTGCCACAAAGGAGAGAGGGGTCAAGCTATTCTCCAAAGTACATGGTTCTGCAGAGGGGGCCTTCACCAGGTCAGTTGAAAAACCAACAGTTGTCCTTTTACTATACATAAGATTGGTTAGTGCTAATCGGGGGTTAATGTTAAATATGTCATCAACCCAATCCCAGAGTAGACAGCAAAAGAATCACACAAAGCGTTGCACAGGCTGTGCTGTTCAAAGTTGTTCACAGTGAATTAAGAGCTGCTATGGCAAACTTGGCTAGCTTTCATTTCGGATAGGTTTTTAAAATGTTGTGTGAACCCACCAAAATGTTGCGTTTGGCTAGTTCTTTTTTTTTCCATGAATTTTGCCAAGCTGGAAAAAGGATAATATCAGCAGCAGAGAGAAGTTGCTCCTTGAGTCATGTTTTTGGTAACTCAAAGTTTAAAATGTTGTGTGAATGTTTAGGTAATTTCTTGTTCCATGGAGTCTGCAAAGCTGGGAAAAGGATAATGTCAGCAGCAGACCAGGGTTGCTCTTTGGCTAATGTTTTCAGGAACTAGGAGTTTAAAATCACAGGTTGGATTCAGCCGGTTCGGACTGGTTCGGGCGAACCGGTTGTTCCGGTGATCAGTTGGCCCCACACACCCTCCCCTGAGCTAGTCTGTCCTATATTTCCACGTTTTGCAGCTCAGCTGATTCTGCAGCACAATGGAATGCCTCGCCTCATCTGTTTTACTCACCGGGGCTGTGGTGGAAGGTAAGTTTTAGAGATGAAGATGTACAGTTTTCAAATGCGGTGCGCACTCACTGAACCAGTTGTTACACCGGTTGAATCCCACCACTGTTTAAAATGTTGTGTGAGTGCAGCCTGTTCAGCTAGTTTTTTGTTCCACGGATTTTGCAAAGCTGGAAGAAGGACAATGTCACCACCAGAGAGGAGTTGCTCTTTGAGTAATGTTTTCAGTAACTCGGAGTTTCTTTAATTAATGCTGCTAGCTGTTTGAAGTCACACAGTGAGTTCTCCATGTGGGATGTGAAGTCTGATAAGAACTGGTGCAAATCTGTGGAAAACAAACACTCTCTTCTAAATACATCAATTTGAACTTTGTTAATTTGCAAACTCAGCATAATGGAAGAACCACACTTCCTGAATATGAAAATGAGCATTAAGAAGACCCCACTAAGGATATTATGGGATGCTATGGAATGTTACATAGTACATGGGCAATGTCAGCAATGAGTCAACCAATGCCAATGAAAAGACTCTTTCCATACCCATATATACTGTGTTTCCCCGAAAATAAGACCCTGCCTTATATTTTTTTGCCACCAAAAAAGGCATCAGGTCTTATTTTTGGAGCAGGTCATCCACTAATTAACCTCACTTGTGTGCGTTGTCTCCGGCCTCCTTTTTGCTGTCAGAGGCCTTCAGGAACTTATTCTTCTGCAGTCAGCAAGGCTTTCCTGATGGCCTCTGCAGCCAACAACAGAGCTATGGATCGATCCAGAGCTTTGTTATCAGCTCCAGAGGCCTTCAGGAAAGATTTGCCAGCCTTGCCGTCTGCAGAAGAAATGAGCCAGCAAGGCAGGTGTCGGGATGTGTGAGGCCTGGCTACAACTATCTGAAGGTAAGTAATAGGGCAGCTCCAACCTCATCCCCACCCGAGCTTAACTTGTACCCGTCCATTCTGGAGTGGGTGGGAATCTTAATTAGGGCTTATTTGGGGGGGGGGTGTAGGGCTTATATTGGGCGCACATGTAAAAATCAAGCTAGGACTTACTTTCAGGGTAGGTCGTATTTTTGGGAAAACGGGATAGTATTTGAAGTGTGGATAAAGTGATTTAAAAAAAAACAAAACACTTTCCAAGTGGGTGAGGTGTCCCTCCTTACTTGTGTATATAAATACAGGTACAGTCCTCGAGTTACAATCGTTTGTTGAGTGACTGAAGTTACTACGACACATGGGAAATAGTGACTGATGACCATTTTTCACACTTATGACCGTTGCAGCATTCTGATGGGCACATGACCAAATGTCAGATGCTTGGCCACTGGCTCATATTTATGTCACCTGATCTCCTTTTGTGTCCTTCTGACAAGCAAAGGCAAGGAAGAAGACAGATTCACTTAACGACCGTGTTATTAACTTCACAACTGTAATGATTCACTGAACAATGGTGGCAAAATGGGACAAAACTCAGTTAACAGCTCCCTCCTTTAACAACAGAAAATTTGGGTTAAATTGGGGGATGAACCCATCGTTCGATTGATGGTTGGTTTCTTCAAAATTCTTCCTTCTAACCCTGCTGTGATTGAAATTATTATTATGCTCAGTCACAGGATTAGCCCGATTCCTTCTTGGTAGCTGGGGAATTCTGGGTATTGAAATCCATAAGTCAGTGATGGCGAAACTTTTTGTTGTGGTGTGTTGAAAGTGTGTGCGTGCATGATAGTGCACGTGTGTGTGTGCCGGCACCCACAATACAATGTGCCCCATCCCATGCACATGCGAACACAATACCCTCGCCCTGCCCCCTTATCTGCATTGTGCATGCGCGTGCCTCCCAGCTGATTTTTGGCCCGTTTGAGGCCATTTTCACCCTCCTGGGAAGCCTCTGCAGCCTCGGGAGGCCGAAAAACCAGCCTTCCAGAAATACTGGAAGTGCCCATTTTCAGCCTCTACGGGGCCTCTGGAACCTGGCGGAGGCCATTTTCACCTTCCTGGAGGCTTGAGGGAAGCCTCTGGAGCCTGAAAATGGGCCATTATGGCACTTCCAGTATTGTCAGAAGGCCTATTTTTCAGCCTCCCGAGGCTGCAGAGGCTTCCCTTGAGCCTCCAGGAGGGCAAAAACGGCCTCAAATGGGCCGAAAAATCAGCTGGGAGGCACGCGCATGCACAGAGCAGGTAAGTTTGCCTGGGGCTCGCATGCCCCCCAAAATGGCTCCGCGTTTCACCTGTGGCACGTGTGCCATAGGTTTGCCATCACGGTCGTAAGTCTTAAAGTGGCCAAGGTTGGAGGCCTCTGGCCCTGAGCATTCCTGAATACTAGCCTTAAAGAATTGATTAAATTCATACCCAGACAAACCACACACACACAGAGCCACACAAAAAGCTGGAAAGCATTAGAGAACCTGTGTGGAAGAGGACATTCAGAGGGGATGATAAGGTCATTACGCAGAGCCCCAAAGTCAAAGGCGGAAGAATTAAGGCTCCCCAGGTATTTCTGACCTCCTTCTTCGGCCGTCATTATTGTGGCCTCATGTGATTTCCTAATGAAAAAAAAAACCCCATAACTAGGGGCTTAGGGGAATCTTAACTCTGAATCTTCTGCTCCGGCCAGGTTTAAATCACCGCCTTAATGTTGCATTAAAATGGAAGTTCCCTTGAGCCACAAATTAACTTCAAGACAGGAGAGCCAAGGATACTGGAAAGATTGGGAACGTTGGATGAGGATTTATGTGTGGAAAGGGCAGGTCAGGGAACACCACAAGAATGCCAAATGGGTTTTTCAAGGTTGAAACACAAGGGCAGTGAGAAGGATCCGAGTATCATCTATTTGAGGCTGATGGGATGAACTGGAGTCAGAGTAATAGGGTGGGAAGGGACCTTGGAGGTCTTCTAGTCCAATCCCCTGCTCAAGCAGGATAGCCTAGACCACCTCAGGCGAGTGGCTGTCCAATCTCTTCTTAAAATCTCTTCTTAAAAACTTTCAGTGTTGGAGCATTTACAACTTCTGGTGGCAAGTAGTTCCACTGGTTAATTGTCCTCACTGTTAAGAAATTTTTCCTTTGTTCTAGGTTGCTTCTCTCCTTGGTTAGTTTCCATCCATTTTGCTTCTTGTCCTGCTTTCTGGGGCTTCAGAGAATAGTTCAATCCTCTCTTTTCTGTGGTAGCCCCTCAAATATTGGAAGACAGTTAACAGTGTGATAATAGAATAGGAATAGGAATAGGAATAGAAATAGAAATAGAAATAGAAATAGAAATAGAATAGAATATACAATAAAATATAGAATAGAATAGAGGAACAGAAATAGGAATAGAAATAGAAATAGAATAGAATATACAATAAAATATAGAATAGAATAGAGGAACAGAAATAGGAATAGAAATAGAAATAGAATAGAATATACAATAAAATATAGAATAGAATAGAGGAACAGAAATAGGAATAGAAATAGAAATAGAATAGAATATACAATAAAATATAGAATAGAATAGAGGAACAGAAATAGGAATAGAAATAGAAATAGAATAGAATATACAATAAAATATAGAATAGAATAGAGGAACAGAAATAGGAATAGAAATAGAAATAGAATAGAATATACAATAAAATATAGAATAGAATAGAGGAACAGAAATAGGAATAGAAATAGAAATAGAAATAGAATAGAATATACAATAAAATATAGAATAGAATAGAGGAACAGAAATAGGAATAGAAATAGAAATAGAATAGAATATACAATAAAATATAGAATAGAATAGAGGAACAGAAATAGGAATAGAAATAGAAATAGAATAGAATATACAATAAAATATAGAATAGAATAGAGAAACAGAAATAGAAATAGAAATAAACTAGAATAGAATAGAATAGAATAGAAATAAACTAGAATAGAGTATACAATAAAATATAGAATAGAATAGAATAGAATAGAATAGAGGAACAGAAATAGAAATAAACTAGAATAGAATAGAATAACAGAGTTGGAAGGGACCTTGGAAGTCTTCTAGTCCAACCCCCTGCTCAGCCAGGACGTGCTACACCATTTCAGACAAATGGCTCTTCAATCTCTTCTTAAAAACCTCCAGTGATGAAGCGCCCACAACTTCTGGAGGCAAGCTGTTCCACTGGTTAATTGTTCCCAATGTCAGGAAATTCTTGGTTCTAGGTTACTTCTCTCCTTGATGAGTTTCCATCCATTTTGTTTCTTGTCCTGCCCTCAGGTGATTTGGTGAAGAGGTTGGCCCCCTCTTTTGTGTAGCAGCTTCTCAAGTCTGCCATCATGTCTTCATGTCAAGTCTGCCATCATGTCTTCATGTCAAGTCTGCCATCATGTCAAGACTGCCATCATGTAATCCCTGGTCCTTCTTTTCATTAAACCGAATTCCTGCAACCGTTCTTCATATATTTTAGCCTCCAAGTCCCCTCATAACAACAGCACTTAGACTTATATGCCACTTTATAGTGCTTTTAACAGCCCTCTCGAAGCGGTTTACAGAGTCAGCCTCTTGCTCCCAACAATCTGGGTCCTCATTTTACTCACCTGGGAAGGACGGAGCCTGGTGGGATTTGAACTGCCAATTTGCAGTCAGCAGAAGTAGCCTGCAGTACTACACTCTAACCACTTCGCCACCACGGATCCTAATCCTAAACCATTGTTGCTCTTCTCTGCACTTTTTCTAGAGTCTCCACATCTTTTTATAGCGTGGTGACCAAAACTTGGATGCGATATTCCATGGAATGGAATCCATCTTTTGTCTGCCTGAGTTTATGGGATCACCAGCATATTGTGAGTTCTAGTCCCGGTTTTAGGCACAAACCCAGTTGGATGACTTTGGACCAATCACCAGGAGACTGTGAATTCTAGTTGCCGCCTCAGGCCTGAAAGCCAACTGGGTGACCTTGGGCCAGTCCCCTTCCACTCTGTAAGAGAAGGAATGGCAAAAGATGGAGGCGGAGTGAAAGGAGGATTCAGCCTAGAATCTCTACATAGTTGCAAATGAGCTAAATCCAACTCACCTGGAATCCCATTCTCCTTTACCTAACTCCTAGCAGGCACTATTACATTAAAGCAATTTAATTGGACCTTCGCACACAGGTGGATTTGATCTTTCGCACCTGACAATCTTCTTAAATCAACATTTTATCCAAGTTAAGGTTGAATATGAACAATAAATTGTATTGTTGCTCCGTTCTTCATTTTGAGGCTGGCTAGCACACTCCAGCTTGCTTCCAGAAATTGTAAATGCTCCATCACTGGAAGTTTTTAAAGAAGAGATTGGATAACCTATTTGTCTGCAGTAGTGTAGGGTTTCCTGCCTAAGCAGGGGGCTGGACTAGAAGACCTCCAAGGTCCCTTCCAACTCTGTTATTCTAAGTTCCAGCTGCATTTTCTTTACAAAAGGAGAGCTTGATTTGGGGGCTCCACAAATTACTTGGAGATCTGTAGATAAATTTCAGGAGGAACATGAATTTTTTGGGGGGGGAAAAAGACAACTGTTTTTTTTCTCTTTTTACTAACTTCTAAATGAATATTAGCTCCTTGTGCCCTCATGCATATAGGCAGCCAAGTAATTTATGGTTCCTGAACTCCAGAAATATTTGTTAACCTCAATGCATCTCACCACTTAAAGTTATTATACCCTAAAGGCTAGTGTTAATTATTGATTTAATAGATCAATGCAGAAACACACACATGTTACCTATTTGTTATTTCGGTAACAGCGTTTTCAACCCCCCATTGATTGTCTTTTGTGATCTCATCTGTATCGGTGGGTTTTCTTGTATGCCTTTGAATACATTATCCTGAGAAAAAGATTATAGATTTTAGCAGGGTCTTAAAAGGGCCCTAGCAAGCCAGAGGCCCCCAGAAGGTGGCAGATAATTTGCACTATTTATGCCGCTTTTAAAATCAGGCCGAAGCTGACGGAAGTAATGAAGCCAACCTAGCCCCCACCCAATTGTGTTGCAACTAACCCCCCCTTCCTCGTCCCAGGTGAGGAGTCAGGGAGAGGCTGTTATCCAAAAGATCTGGAAGACATGAAGAAGGCAGGACTTGAATTTACACCTTTCCATCACAATGTCTACAGGCCGTCCCTGACTTTTTGGGTTTTTTCCTGAGCTTTTGCTTTTTTCTTCTTCTTCTTCTTCCTTCCTTCCTTCCTTCCTCACTCCTTCCCGCCCTCAGTTTCATACCATCTCTCAAACTTACTTCCTTCCTCTTCCTCCCTCCCTCCCTCCCTTTCCCTTTCTCTTCCTTCCTTCCTCTTCCTCCCTCCCTCCCTTCCTCTCCCTTTCTCTTCCTTCCTTCTTCTCTTTCTTTCTCTTCCTTCCTTCCTCTTCCTCCCTCCCTTCCTCTCCCTTTCTCTTCCTTCCTTCCTTCCTCTCTCCTTTTCTCTTCCTTCCCTCCTTCCCTCCTCTCTCTCTTTCTCTCCCTCCCTTTCTCTTCCTTCCTTCCTCTTCCTCTCTCACTCCCTCTCCCTTCCTCTTCCTTCCTCCCTTCCTCTCTCCCTTTCTCTTCCTTCCTTCCTCTTCCTTCCTTCCTCCCTCCCTTCCTCTCCCTTTCTCTTCCTTCCCTCCTTCCCTCCTCTCTCCCTTTCTCTCCCTCCCTTTCTCTTCCTTCCTTCCTCTTCCTCCCTCCCTTCCTCTCCCTTTCTCTTCCTTCCCTCCTTCCCTCCTCTCTCTCTTTCTCTCCCTCCCTTTCTCTTCCTTCCTTCCTCTTCCTCCCTCCCTTCCTCTCCCTTCCTCTTCCTTCCTTCCTTCCTCTCTCCTTTTCTCTTCCTTCCTTCCTCTTCCTCCCTCCCTCCCTTCCTCTCCCTTCCTCTTCCTTCCCTCCTTCCCTCCTCTCTCCCTTTCTCTCCCTCCCTTTCTCTTCCTTCCTTCCTCTTCCTCCCTTTCTCTTCCTTCCTTCCTCTTCCTCCCTCCCTCCCTCTCCCTTCCTCTCCCTTCCTTCCTCTCCCTTCCTTCCTTCCTCTCTCCTTTTCTCTTCCTTCCTTCCTCTTCCTCCCTCCCTCCCTTCCTCTCCCTTTCTCTTCCTTCCCTCCTCTCTCCCTTTCTCTCCCTCCCTTTCTCTTCCTTCCTTCCTTCCTCTTGCTCCCTCCCTTCCTCTCCCTTCCTCTTCCTTCCTTCCTTCCTCTCTCCTTTTCTCTTCCTTCCTTCCTCTTCCTCCCTCCCTCCCTTCCTCTCCCTTTCTCTTCCTTCCCTCCTCCCATCCTCTCTCCCTTTCTCTCCCTCCCTTTCTCTCCCTTCCTTCCTCTTCCTCCCTCCCTTCCTCTCCCTTTCTCTTCCTTCCCTCCTTCCATCCTCTCTCCCTTTCTCTCCCTCCCTTTCTCTTCCTTCCTTCCTCTTCCTCCCTCCCTTCCTCTCCCTTTCTCTTCCTTCCCTCCTTCCCTCCTCTCTCTCTTTCTCTCCCTCCCTTTCTCTCCCTTCCTTCCTCTTCCTCCCTCCCTTCCTCTCCCTTCCTCTTCCTTCCTTCCTTCCTCTCTCCTTTTCTCTTCCTTCCTTCCTCTTCCTCCCTCCCTCCCTTCCTCTCCCTTCCTCTTCCTTCCCTCCTTCCCTCCTCTCTCCCTTTCTCTCCCTCCCTTTCTCTTCCTTCCTTCCTCTTCCTCCCTCCCTCCCTCTCCCTTTCTCTTCCTTCCCTCCTTCCTCTCTCCTTTTCTCTTCCTTCCTTCCTCTTCCTCCCTCCCTCCCTCCATCTCCCTTTCTCTTCCTTCCCTCCTGTCTCCCTTTCTCTCCCTCCCTTTCTCTTCCTTCCTTCCTTCCTCTTGCTCCCTCCCTTCCTCTCCCTTCCTCTTCCTTCCTTCCTTCCTCTCTCCTTTTCTCTTCCTTCCTTCCTCTTCCTCCCTCCCTCCCTTCCTCTCCCTTTCTCTTCCTTCCCTCCTCCCATCCTCTCTCCCTTTCTCTCCCTCCCTTCCTCTCCCTTCCTTCCTTCCTCTCTCCTTTTCTCTTCCTTCCTTCCTCTTCCTCCCTCCCTCCCTCCATCTCCCTTTCTCTTCCTTCCCTCCTGTCTCCCTTTCTCTCCCTCCCTTTCTCTTCCTTCCTTCCTTCCTCTTGCTCCCTCCCTTCCTCTCCCTTCCTCTTCCTTCCTTCCTTCCTCTCTCCTTTTCTCTTCCTTCCTTCCTCTTCCTCCCTCCCTCCCTTCCTCTCCCTTTCTCTTCCTTCCCTCCTCCCATCCTCTCTCCCTTTCTCTCCCTCCCTTTCTCTCCCTTCCTTCCTCTTCCTCCCTCCCTTCCTCTCCCTTCCTCTTCCTTCCTTCCTTCCTCTCTCCTTTTCTCTTCCTTCCTTCCTCTTCCTCCCTCCCTCCCTTCCTCTCCCTTCCTCTTCCTTCCCTCCTTCCCTCCTCTCTCCCTTTCTCTCCCTCCCTTTCTCTTCCTTCCTTCCTCTTCCTCCCTCCCTCCCTCTCCCTTTCTCTTCCTTCCCTGCTTCCATCCTCTCTCTCTTTCTCTCCCTCCCTTTCTCTTCCTTCCTTCCTCTTCCTCCCTCCCTTCCTCTCCCTTCCTCTTCCTTCCTTCCTTCCTCTCTCCTTTTCTCTTCCTTCCTTCCTCTTCCTCCCTCCCTCCCTTCCTCTCCCTTCCTCTTCCTTCCCTCCTTCCCTCCTCTCTCCCTTTCTCTCCCTCCCTTTCTCTTCCTTCCTTCCTCTTCCTCCCTTTCTCTTCCTTCCTTCCTCTTCCTCCCTCCCTCCCTCTCCCTTCCTCTCCCTTCCTTCCTCTCCCTTCCTTCCTTCCTCTCTCCTTTTCTCTTCCTTCCTTCCTCTTCCTCCCTCCCTCCCTTCCTCTCCCTTTCTCTTCCTTCCCTCCTCTCTCCCTTTCTCTCCCTCCCTTTCTCTTCCTTCCTTCCTTCCTCTTGCTCCCTCCCTTCCTCTCCCTTCCTCTTCCTTCCTTCCTTCCTCTCTCCTTTTCTCTCCCTTCCTTCCTCTTCCTCCCTCCCTTCCTCTCCCTTTCTCTTCCTTCCCTCCTCCCATCCTCTCTCCCTTTCTCTCCCTCCCTTTCTCTCCCTTCCTTCCTCTTCCTCCCTCCCTTCCTCTCCCTTTCTCTTCCTTCCCTCCTTCCATCCTCTCTCCCTTTCTCTCCCTCCCTTTCTCTTCCTTCCTTCCTCTTCCTCCCTCCCTTCCTCTCCCTTTCTCTTCCTTCCCTCCTTCCCTCCTCTCTCTCTTTCTCTCCCTCCCTTTCTCTCCCTTCCTTCCTCTTCCTCCCTCCCTTCCTCTCCCTTCCTCTTCCTTCCTTCCTTCCTCTCTCCTTTTCTCTTCCTTCCTTCCTCTTCCTCCCTCCCTCCCTTCCTCTCCCTTCCTCTTCCTTCCCTCCTTCCCTCCTCTCTCCCTTTCTCTCCCTCCCTTTCTCTTCCTTCCTTCCTCTTCCTCCCTCCCTCCCTCTCCCTTTCTCTTCCTTCCCTCCTTCCCTCGTCTCTCCCTTTCTCTCCCTCCCTTCCTCTCCCTTCCTTCCTTCCTCTCTCCTTTTCTCTTCCTTCCTTCCTCTTCCTCCCTCCCTCCCTCCATCTCCCTTTCTCTTCCTTCCCTCCTGTCTCCCTTTCTCTCCCTCCCTTTCTCTTCCTTCCTTCCTTCCTCTTGCTCCCTCCCTTCCTCTCCCTTCCTCTTCCTTCCTTCCTTCCTCTCTCCTTTTCTCTTCCTTCCTTCCTCTTCCTCCCTCCCTCCCTTCCTCTCCCTTTCTCTTCCTTCCCTCCTCCCATCCTCTCTCCCTTTCTCTCCCTCCCTTTCTCTCCCTTCCTTCCTCTTCCTCCCTCCCTTCCTCTCCCTTCCTTCCTCTTCCTCCCTCCCTTCCTCTCCCTTTCTCTTCCTTCCCTCCTTCCATCCTCTCTCCCTTTCTCTCCCTCCCTTTCTCTTCCTTCCTTCCTCTTCCTCCCTCCCTTCCTCTCCCTTTCTCTTCCTTCCCTCCTTCCCTCCTCTCTCTCTTTCTCTCCCTCCCTTTCTCTCCCTTCCTTCCTCTTCCTCCCTCCCTTCCTCTCCCTTCCTCTTCCTTCCTTCCTTCCTCTCTCCTTTTCTCTTCCTTCCTTCCTCTTCCTCCCTCCCTCCCTTCCTCTCCCTTCCTCTTCCTTCCCTCCTTCCCTCCTCTCTCCCTTTCTCTCCCTCCCTTTCTCTTCCTTCCTTCCTCTTCCTCCCTCCCTCCCTCTCCCTTTCTCTTCCTTCCCTGCTTCCATCCTCTCTCCCTTTCTCTCCCTCCCTTTCTCTTCCTTCCTTCCTCTTCCTCCCTCCCTCTCCCTTTCTCTTCCTTCCTTCCTTCCTCTCTCCCTTTCTCTTCCTTCCTCTTCCTCCCTCCCTTCCTCTCCCTTTCTCTTCCTTCCTTCCTTCCTGTCTCCTTTTCTCTTCCTTCCTTCCTCTTCCTTCCTCCCTCCCTTCCTCTCCCTTTCTCTTCCTTCCCTCCTTCCCTCCTCTCTCCCTTTCTCTCCCTCCCTTTCTCTTCCTTCCTTCCTCTTCCTCCCTCCCTTTCTCTTCCTTCCTTCCTCTTCCTCCCTCCCTCCCTCTCCCTTCCTCTCCCTTCCTTCCTTCCTCTCTCCTTTTCTCTTCCTTCCTTCCTCTTCCTTCCTCCCTTCCTCTCCCTTTCTCTTCCTTCCCTCCTGTCTCCCTTTCTCTCCCTCCCTTTCTCTCCCTTCCTTCCTCTTCCTCCCTCCCTCCCTCTCCCTTCCTCTTCCTTCCTTCCTTCCTTCCTTCCTTCCTTCCTTCCTTCCTTCCTTCCTTCCTTCCTTCCTCTCTCCCTTTCTCTTCCTTCCTTCCTCTTCCTCCCTCCCTTCCTCTCCCTTTCTCTTCCTTCCCTCCTTTCATCCTCTCTCCCTTTCTCTCCCTTCCTTTCTCTTCCTTCCTTCCTTCCTGTCTCCTTTTCTCTTCCTTCCTTCCTCTTCCTTCCTCCCTCCCTTTCTCTCCCTTTCTCTTCCTTCCCTCCTTCCATCCTCTCTTCCTTTCTCTCCCTCCCTTTCTCTTCCTTCCTTCCTCTTCCTCCCTCCCTTTCTCTTCCTTCCTTCCTCTTCCTCCCTCCCTCCCTCTCCCTTCCTCTCCCTTCCTTCCTTCCTCTCTCCTTTTCTCTTCCTTCCTTCCTCTTCCTTCCTCCCTTCCTCTCCCTTTCTCTTCCTTCCCTCCTGTCTCCCTTTCTCTCCCTCCCTTTCTCTCCCTTCCTTCCTCTTCCTCCCTCCCTCCCTCTCCCTTCCTCTTCCTTCCTTCCTTCCTTCCTTCCTTCCTTCCTTCCTTCCTTCCTTCCTTCCTCTCTCCCTTTCTCTTCCTTCCTTCCTCTTCCTCCCTCCCTTCCTCTCCCTTTCTCTTCCTTCCCTCCCTCCATCCTCTCTCCCTTTCTCTTCCTTCCTTCCTTCATTCCTTCCTCTCTCCCTTTCTCTTCCTTCCTTCCTCTTCCTCCCTCCCTTCCTCTCCCTTTCTCTTCCTTCCCTCCTTCCATCCTCTCTCCCTTTCTCTCCATTCCTTTCTCTTCCTTCCTTCCTCTCCCTCCCTCCCTCCCTCTCCCTCCCTCTTCCTTCCTTCCTCTCTCCCTTTCTCTTCCTTCCTTCCTCTTCCTTCCTCCCTCCCTTCCTCTCCCTTTCTCTTCCTTCCCTCCTTCCCTCCTCTTCCTTCCTTCCTTCCTTCCTTCCTTCCTTCCTTCCTTCCTTCCTTCCTTCCTTCCTCTCTCCCTTTCTCTTCCTTCCTTTCTCTTCCTCCCTCCCTCCCTTCCTCTCCCTTTCTCTTCCTTCCCTCCTTCCTTCCTTCCTTCCTTCCTTCCTTCCTTCCTTCCTTCCTTCCTTCCTTCCTTCCTTCCTTCCTTCCTTCCTTCCTTCCTTCCTCTCTCCCTTTCTCTTCCTTCCTTTCTCTTCCTCCCTCCCTCCCTTCCTCTCCCTTACCCTTTCATCCTTCCCTTCTTTTGCTCCTTTCCCTCCCTCCCCCCTCTCCCTTTCTCTTCATCCCTCCTTCCTTCTTCCTCCCTCCCTTCCTCTCCCTTTCTCTTCCTTCCTTCCCTCCTTCCTTCCTTCCTTCCTTCCTTCCTTCCTTCCTTCCTTCCTTCCTTCCTTCCTTCCTTCCTTCCTCTCTCCCTTTCTCTTCCTTCCTTTCTCTTCCTCCCTCCCTCCCTTCCTCTCCCTTACCCTTTCATCCTTCCCTTCTTTTGCTCCTTTCCCTCCCTCCCCCTCTCTCCCTTTCTCTTCATCCCTCCTTCCTTCCTTCTTCCTCCCTCCCTTTTTTTCAGCTCCTTTTTGCAACTTCACTCCCATGCTTTGCCTTTCTGGATCATCTTCATTACTGACCAACATCTAGTGGCCATGAGTTCCACTGGCGCTATGACCCAAACGGACTCATAGCTCTTGATGACCAGGAAAAATCCCCTTCCCCCCTCGCTTTTTCTTCATTGGAAGAACAAGGAAATAGTATTGATGTGTACATACACAGTACCTAATTAGGAAACTACCCTCCCGTGGGAAATAAAATCAATTAATTAAAAAAAGAACAATGAGATTTTTCCCCAGGACAATTCCCCTTCCCCCTTTTTCTTGCCCCCCCCCAAAGGCAACACCATGTGACCTTGTCAATCTGGATTACACTCTGAAAACCTGTTGGGTTTATTTCTGCATAATTTGGCTCCGTCTACAGGGAGAACGGAGGGCGGCGTCGGGTTGGGTTGGGCAGGGGTCTCTCTAATTAATCCGGATGACCCCACGCCTTTCTCATTGCAGCAAAAGACAAACATCCAGCAGGAGACAAATTGCATTTAAACTAATCTCTGGGAGATGATTTGGGGGCCCATCTCGTTTGTTTAGGATCAATTTTAATCAGCTGGAATCAAGACGATGACCAACCAATCGGAAAAGGGGTTTTGACAGGCGTTCCTGACTGACAGCTGCGGTGGAAAGTTTTATTTGGGAAAAACAAGGGGTCCTTTGGACGTGTGGGTGTGTGTGTGTGTGTGAGAGAGAGAGAGACAGAGAGACAGAGAGACAGAGAGAGAATGAAAGAGATTGCCATCTAGCCGAGCCAGGAAAGGGGAAAAAACTACTCAATAAGTTAAGTGTTAGTTGTTATTCACTAACAACTTGTGGAAGCAAGATCGTGAAATTGGGCAAAACTCACTGGACAAATATCTCACTTAACAACAGGATGTTTTGGCTCAATTGTGGTCACAATCCAAGGACTTCCTACCACACACGGCGATCAACAACCCACAAAGGTTGCAGAGTTAAGCCAATAACAGGCTTAAAATTGTGCCTCGCCTTCCCAAGAATTTCCTAATGGGAGGGGGAAGAGGAGAAAACCCAAGCCCCACCCACGAAGCTCTTGCCCCGCCCACCAGGAAACCCCACCCCCAGGCTGCCACTTAGCGAGAATCAAAGGCAGTGGAAGGGTATCCATCATAGGCAAATTAAAGCTGGGGAAATGAGAATCGGGTTCAAGAGCTTTCCATGGGCTGTTTTTGTTCGTGTTAGGAAAGATGAAATACAGGATGTTAATGGGATCTGCGTCTTTTATCCTGCAGCTTCAAACCCTTCGATTCATTAAGAAAAAAAAAATCTGTATCATTAGCTGTCTCAGAAAAATGAAAGAACTCTTTTTCCCACCCTGATTCTTGCTTACATATGCATATATATTATATGAAAGTACTTGGTGGTCTACTGGGCGAATCACCATGAGACAGAGAGTTCTAGTCCCACCTGAGGCATGAAAGCCAGCTGGATGACTTTGGGCGAATCACCAGGAGACAATGAGTTCTAGTCCTGCCTTAGGCATGAAAGCCAACTGGGTGACTTTGGGCGAATCACCAGGAGACAGTGAGTTCTAGTCCCACCTGAGGCATGAAAGCCAGCTGGATGACTTTGGGCGAATCACCAGGAGACAATGAGTTCTAGTCCTGCCTTAGGCATGAAAGCCAACTGGGTGACTTTGGGTGAATCACCAGGAGACAGTGAGTTCTAGTCCCACCTGAGGCATGAAAGCCAGCTGGATGACTTTGGGCGAATCACCAGGAGACAATGAGTTCTAGTCCTGCCTTAAGCATGAAAGCCAACTGGGTGACTTTGGGTGAATCACCAGGAGACAGTGAGTTCTAGTCCTGCCTTAGGCATGAAAGCCAACTGGGTCACTTTGGGCGAATCACCATGAGACAGAGAGTTCTAGTCCCACCTGAGGCATGAAAGCCAGCTGGATGACTTTGGGCAAATCACCAGGAGACAATGAGTTCTAGTCCTGCCTTAGGCATGAAAGCCAGCTGGATGACTTTGGGCGAATCACCAGGAGACAATGAGTTCTAGTCCTGCCTTAGGCATGAAAGCCAACTGGGTGACTTTGGGTGAATCACCAGGAGACAATGAGTTCTAGTCCTGCCTTAGGCATGAAAGCCAACTGGGTGACTTTGGGCGAATCACCAGGAGACAGTGAGTTCTAGTCCTGCCTTAGGCATGAAAGCCAACTGGGTCACTTTGGGCGAATCACCAGGAGACAATGAGTTCTAGTCCTGCCTTAAGAGTGAAAGCAGGCTTGGTGACTTTGGGCGAATCAGCAGGAGACAGTGAGTTCTAGTCCCGTTTTAGGCGTGACTTTGGGCCAATCACCAGGAGATAGAGAGTTCTAGTCCCGCCTTAGGCATGAAAGTAGGCTAGATGACTTTGGGCCAATCACCAGGAGACAGTGAGTCCTAGTCCCGCTTTAGGCGTGACTTTGGGCCAATCACCAGGAGACAGTGAGTTCTAGTCGCACCTTAGGCATGAAAGCAGGCTGGGTGACTTTGGGCCAATCACCAGGAGACAGTGAGTTCTAGTCCCGCCTTAGGCATGAAAGCAGGCTGGGTGATTTTGGGCCAATCACCAGGAGACAGAGAGTTCTAGTCCCGCCTTAGGCAGGAAAGCAGGCTAGGTGACTTTGGGCGAATCACCAGCAGAAAGTGAGTTCTAGTCCCGCCTTAGGCATGAAAGCCAACTGGGCCAATCACCAGGAGACAGTGAGTTCTAGTCCTGCCTTAGGCATGAAAGCAGGCTGGGTGACTTTGGGGATTACCTGTATATGCAACTGCAACCTCCTGTCCTCTGTAGCACAGAAATTCTGACAGTATTCACAAAATAAGATTAACAACAAAATAAAAAACGAAGTTAGCAGCCGCCAAGGTAGAAAAAGAATGTCAGAAGTGGCATCAGGGGAACTAATTCTGTGTTCAAAGCCCAAATAGTGAACAACGAAGGGAATATAGGCAAATATTTGAAAATCCAGAGATTGTTTCACATCCCAAACAAATCAAAGAGGCAGAAAAAATAATAATATTTGTTTTCTTCATTTTCCTTCTGTGCATTTTCCCCCTTCTTGTTCTGTCTCTATTGAAAAGATGCAACCAAAGTGATATTTTTCCTGTGACAGAAGGAGAAACATTAAGATACATAGGAAGTAATCATATTATGTACGTAATGAATTTAAGTTCAATTAAATTAAATCCCATTCTGTTTTGCCTGTGGGTCCTGCCACTCCTCTGTTATGGTTCTTTGGGGGTGGGGGGTTTGCAGTCCTTGGGGTATTAACTACAAGCTGACTCTAATTCTTGAGGCCCAATACTTCATAATGATGAACCCCAATATTCAAAATCGACTTTAAAGATGGAAAAATACTTAAATATCCACAATTGCTGTGTGGACTAGGAAGATGGAAGAATTTGTTGAAATGGCTAAATTGACCTGTTTCATTAGGGAAGGAAGAAGAAGCACTATTATACAGGACTGGAAACCCTGTATGGACTTTTTGCCAAAGTTGGACCCAAAAAAGAAAACAGAGAAAGAAAGGAAGGAAGGAAGGAAAAAACAAACAAACAAACCTTGGACATTCATTGATGAAATATGGTTGTTGATGGGGAAACCAAGATTTGAAATCTGGGAGGACAGGACAGAAACAGGATTAGCCATGTTTGTAACAGATTGGAAATGACTTTTTTGAATATATTTTTCCTTTGACTGACAACTTTTCATTGTTTTGCTGATCTTTTCATATATTTTTTCTCTATTCTAACTTTTACCTTTATGCTATTGTGGGTTTTAATCCTGCACAAAAAATTTTCTTCAATAACAATTATATATATTAAAAAGCACTACATTGTCTAATTCTTGAGCTAATAGGCTTCTCTATCCAGTCTTCTCAAAGTAGTTTTAAGATGCTAGTTAATAGCTAGATAGCTAGATAATAATAGCTAGCTAGCTAGCTAGCTAGCTATTTGCCGGATAGATGATAGATAGCAAGATACAGAAGATAGATAAATAAGTGGGTAGATGGATAGATATAGATTTTGTAGATAGATGCTAGATATATAATAGAGACAGATAAATACTAAAGATAGATAACAGAAAGAGATAGATAATATATAATGAAAACAAATAACAAATAGAAAAAAGATAGATAGATAGATAGATAGATAGATAGATAGATAGATAGATAAGCTAGATAGATAATAGAAACAGATAAATACTAAATATAGATAATGGAAAGAGAGATAATATATAATTAAAATAAATAACAGATAGATATACAAATAGATAAAAAGAGAAAGGTAAGAGATAAGATAAGTTAGATGATAGATATAGAATAGATAGATATAGGTATAGATAGATAGATGATAGATACAGATAGATGATAGATAGATAGAGATAGAATAAATAGATGCTGGATAGATAATAGAAACAGATAGATACTAAATATAGATAACAGAAAAAGAGACAATATATAATTAAAATAAATAACATAGATATGCAAATAGATAAAGAGAGAAAGAGAAAGATAAGATATAAGATAGATAGGTGGATGATAGATAGATAGATAGAGTTAGCCACCAGGGCCTGAGGTTATGCAAAATGTCTCTTTATTGCTCTGGCATCTTTGGAAATCCACTCTCAATCAAATTTGATAATTTAATTTCCCCTGTGTGCTAACTGCCGTGATGACATGATGGTAATGGTGATGATAACTGTCTATGGCTGATGAGCATTTGTGGAACGTCACATAGATCTTCTTGATTAGAGCTCCGTCACTAACATCTCATGCCAGGTGGCGGTCACACAGAGCCATCTTTCTCAACCTTAGCAACTTTAAGAGGTATGGACTTCAACTCCCCGAATTCCCCGCCCAGCATTCTTGGAATTAAAGTTCAAGTTGGCAAAGTTGAGAAATACCTGGAGATGTTCCCCCTGGACAATTGAGTAGGGCATTCTCACAAGGTCTATCAGTAACCCAGAACTTAAACATGCTTTAGAGATATCTACCCTCAAGGTCAGTTTCCTCCTCCCAGAATGCTCAGCAGTACTTCCAGCGACTTGGGAATTCTGGGAACAAAGTCTATACCATCTTCTGAAAGATGTCCAGAAGTCCATGAAAGGGGACTTCCAAAGCACTGGAAAGCCTAAGAAGAAGCAATGGATGGAAACTAATCAAGGGGAGAACCAACCTAGAACTCCATAGGTATTAACCTAAAGCTAAGGAGAAATTTCTTTCTAACCAGTGGGATGACTTATCCCCAGAGGTTGTGGGTACTTCACCACTGGAGGCTTTTAAAAAGAGATTGGACAATGGTATAGGGCACCGAGTGCCAAAATGGGAGGGTGTGCATGCCGAAAAGGAACCAAGTGCTGAAATGCGCATGCCAAAAAACGGAAGAGCAGCTCCTGGAGTGTGCATGTACCTGGTTTTTCGGCTTCTAACGTGCATGCTGGCTGATCAGTTAGAAACTGTTTCTAACGCACATGCGTGCACCAACCAGCTGGTCTTTGCATGTGTATGCGCGTTAGAACCCAGAAGACCAGGTGGTTGGCCGGTTTCTAACATGATGCATGCTGGCTAGCTGGTCTTTGTGCACGCGTGCACGTTAGAAACCGGAAGACCAGCTGGCCGGCGAGCGCCAGAACCCAGAAGAGCAACAGGTGACAGCTAGCATGTCCGGAGAGATGGCCCTGCGTACCTCTTCTGGCATGCATGCCATGGGTCTGTGATGGCGAACCTATGGCACACATGCCACAGGGGGCACGCAGAGCCATTTGTGCAGACACGCAAGCCCCAACCATACTTACCTGCACTGTGCATGCATGTGCCTCCAGCTGATTTTCGGCCCATTTGAGACCGTTTTCACCCTCCCAGAGGCTCAAGGGAATCCTCTGCAGCCTCAGGAAGCCGAAAAATGGGCCTCCCGGAAATACCGGAAGTGCCGAAATGGGCCCATTTTTCGGCCTCCGAAGGCTGCAGAGGCTTCCCTCAAGCCTCCGGGAGGGCGAAAACGGCCTCAAACAGGCTGAAAATCAGCTGGAAGGTGTGTGCATGTGCAGTGCAGGTAAAGGGGCGGGGTGTTGTGTGCACATGCAGGTAAGGGGGCGGGGTGTTGGGCGCATTGCATTGTGGGTGCTGATGCATCCGTGCTTTCAGCACACCACAACAAAAAGGTTCTCCATCACTGCCATAGATTCACCATCATGGGTATAGGGTCTCCTGCTTGGCCAGGGATTGAATTATGTCCCTTCCAACTGTGTTATTCTATTATTATACTGTTTTTATTTTTCTCTTATTAAATACAGTTGCCTTCAGGATGCCCCCAGACCAGATTCCGATCAGCTCGCCGAATCTTCTATCAAACATTGAAGATTCTCTCCTCTTTCGGCCCTAACATCTTCCCAGCTCCAAGAAGAACCCTTTCAAATGTTTTTCCCAGCCCAAATTTGGCCAGGAAGGAAGCAGGAAGGCTTATAAACCCCCTACCCCAATTCTCTTCCTATTCCCCTTCCCATTTGGGGGAAAATGCTGGATTTCTGGCCACCTGCAGGTGGCGCCCCAGTGTTGGTTTTTGAAGCCATTGGCTCTGCAATTGTATTATTTACTCTCAGGAACCTTAGTTGCCTGATTTACTGAGCAAGAAAATCTGGTTTTTATCAACTTCCCATGCCAGGATGCTTGAGAGAACTGGGCAACATTGCCCAACTGAAGTAAAAAAAGAAAGAAAAAGAAGAAAGCTGGAAATAATTAAGCTGCTACTCTCTCTTTTCTTAGAAATGCATTTTGCAAGTCGACTTTGAGGGATCGTGTTTAAGGGTCTCGGAAGCTTGGAAAAAAACAGAACAAAACAAAAGGATGAACTTGAAAGAAGAAGAAGAGAAAAAAGAGAAGGAGCCAGAATCATTCTATACAAATAGTCCTTGATGTACGACAGTTCCACTTAGCGACAGTTCAAAGTTACACCGGCACGGAGAAAAGCATCTTATGTGACCCTGTTTCACACTCATGACCACTGCGGCATTCCCCAGGGTCATGCCATCAAAATTCAGGTGCTTGGCAACTGCCTTTTGTGACCTTCTGACGAGCGAATGGGGAAGCCAGATTCACTTAACGACCGAGTTACTAATTGATTCGCTTAACAATGATGGCAAGAAAGGTGGCAAAAATGAGCAAATGTCACTTAACCATTGTCTCATTTAGCAACATAGATTTTGGGCTAAGTTGTGATTGTAAGTCGAGGACTAAATATGAGGACTAAATAAGAGCCAGCCGTGTGCAGCAGCAGCCAAAAAGGCCAATGCAATCCTAAGCTGCATTAACAGAGGTGTTAAGTTTGGAGCATGGGCGAGAAAGAATGGAGACAAGCCTCTGAACGGTGAACTTCAGCTCTTTATTTACATCGTGACTTCTCCCTCAATAGCAGTAAAACCCACCTTATATAGGCAAACCCTGTAACTTTTAACCCATAACGAGCTAGGAGCGCTAGCTCTTATAACCAATAGGAACTCTCTGTTAAGGGCCAATCGGATTCCCCGGGACTGGCCAATCCGGTCCGGCCGCTTAACAGCCAATCAGAAGTGCAGGGCCAGAACCCTGCACTTACTCCAAGCTCACACTTTATTAATCTTATTGCATACATAACACCCCTTCCCCCGGCTTCTTATTTGCAGGGCGCAGTTACATAGTCCTTTAGGTAGGACGGTTGCTTAATTAGTCTCTTTGATTTCCGTTGTATCGGCTGGCTGCAATCACGCTGAGGTAGATCATTGTTTGGCAGTGGGGCTGTTTCTGGTTCAGAGTTCACTTCTACGTCGTTGCCCACATTCTCTGCAATTCCCTGAGGGGCAACCGTTTCTCCCTCCGGCTCCGCTTCCTGAGTCTCTATCAAGCCGTCGTTTCCTTCGAACGGGTTCTCTAGGAATTCATCTTCTCATCATCTCCCCTCAGTTTGATCATAGGGGAGTTGCGGACTGGCCGCTGGAAGCCGCGATCGTAATTGATCGATATGACGTTTCCAAAGTTTATCGTCAAGGCTTTGTACAAGGTAGGATCTGGGGCCAGTTACACATACTACTGTCACTTCCACCCACAACGGGTCGCCCGATAGGTTTTTAGCATATACCAAGTCTCCTACCTGGAAGGTACGACAGCGGCCGCTGGATCCTAGTGGTTTCTCCGGTTCGTAAGCTGGGTGCAACTGGTCGAGGTGGGAGCGGAGCTTTCGTCCCATTAGCAGTTCGGCAGGAGTTTTGTTGGTGACGCTATGTGGGGTGATGTGTTGCAAGAAAAGGATTCGATTGACCTTGTCGTCAATGTTGTTGTAGTCTACCTTCTGTAAGGTTTTCTTCACAAATTGGACCATGCGTTCTGCTTTGCCATTGGTCACAGGGTGCGCAGGCGAGGTGAGAGCATGGCGAATGCCACGGTCAGCGAGGTACTGCTCGAACGCTAGTGCGGTAAATTGAGGGCTGTTATCGGATACCAGGACGTGTGGTAATCCGTGGGTTGCAAAGAGTCTGTCTAAGGTTTTGATAACCGCCTCAGAGGTCGAAGTCATCATGTGATGGATCTCGAGCCAATTCGAGTAGGCGTCGACAGTAAGCAGGAAGGTGTGGCCTTTGGTTGGCCCCACGAAGCCCAAGTGAATTCGGGACCAGGGTCCACATGGTGTCTCCCATTCAGTAGGCATGGCCTTTGGAGGGGCGTTGCTGACTTCTTGGCATTTGGGACAAGCTTTAACCCACTGTTCAATTTGCTTGTCAATGCCTGGCCACCATGCGTAGCTTCGCACAAGGGCTTTCATTTGCATGATGCCGGGGTGGCCATCGTGCAAGGTTCTCAGCAGCACTTTCTGGAGTTGTTCTGGGATAACGACTCTATTGCCCCAGATGACACAGCCTTTCTGGGGAAGAGCTCGGTTTGTCGAGTCTTGAATGGTGTGAAGTCATCTGATAACTGGTCCAATGGCCATCCACATTCTACCCAGCTTAGGACTCATGCTAGGGTGTGGTCACGTTTGGTTTCTCTCGCGATATCTCGGGCGGTTAGTGGCGGCGAGTTGAGTGCCTCGATTTGCAACGTGGTTACCGTTGGTGCAGGATCGTCAAGAATCTCTGGAAGCGGTGCTCGGCTCAATGCGTCGGCGTGGGGAATGGCCTTCCCCGGGCAGTATTGCAGCTGATAGTTATAAGCAGCTAAGAATTCTGACCATCGGGTCATCCTAGGGGATAATATGTAGGGAGTCAGCTTATCTCCGGCTATTATCCCCAATAATGGTTTGTGGTCAGTCACAATAGTAAAAGCCCGGCCATACACATATTCGTGAAATCTTTTCACAGCTGAGACAATTGCGAGGGCTTCTTTATCGATTTGTCCATAGTTTCACTCAGTTTTTGAAAGAGTCTTTGAAAAATATGCAACAGGGGCTTCGTTCCCATTAGGCAGTACATGGCTCAAAATGGCACCTATCCCGAAAGGCGATGCATCACATGTTATAACTAACGGCAAAATCTCGTTATATTGCATGAGTACAGAGTCAGAAGTGAGCAGTTTTTTAACATTTCGGAATGCCTGTTCTTCACAGTAATCCCATAGCCAATTTGCTTTTTTATCTTACAACCGGTGTAACGGTTCAGCGACCGTTGCTTTGTGCGGCAAAAGTACATTATAAAAATTGATGAGGCCTAGGAACGCCTGGAGATCGGCCTTGTTTCGTGGCCTGGAAGCGTTTTTTATCACTTTTAGTTTACTTTCGGTAGGGTGAATGCCCTGGCTATCAATTCGGTATCCTAGAAACTCAACACTGTCAGTACACAATTTACATTTGTTTTTTTTAACCTTAAGACCGGCCTCTTGGAATTTTTTTAGGACTAATTTTACCCGGTCCTGTAAGATTTTTTTTGTAGGGGCTGTGATTAATACATCATCAAAATAGGGGACCATGCCCTTAATTCCTTGCAATAACCTTTCCATAAGGCTCTGAAAAATCCCCGGGGCTACACTAACTCCGAATTGCAGCCGGGTACATTTAAAGGCACCTCGGTGCATCACAATAGTTTGGGCCTGTGCCGTTTTTTCATCTACTGGTAATTGCTGATATGCCTGAGCTAAATCTAATTTAGCGAAGACTTTCCCACCCCCCAGGGAATGGAGGAGATGCTGCACCACCGGAACTGGATAAGCGTTCTGCTGCAGGGCGTGGTTCAAAGTGGCCCGGTAGTCCCCACAAATTCGGATTGACCTGTCTGGCTTAATGGGTGTTACAATAGGGGTTTCCCAAGGGGAGTGATCGATGGGCTCTAACACCCCCTGAGCTATCAGTTTGTCGAGTTGTTCGTCGATTTTCGTTTTTAAGGCAAACGGAACTCGACGGGGCTTTAGGCGAATGGGAGCTATTTTTGGATCTAGACTGAATGAAATCGGGGTCCCCTTGTACTCGCCTAAGCTGTCCGCGAAGACGTCCCTGAACTCATAGATAAGGTCTTCCTCCCAGTCACCGCTGCTGACTCGGTTTATGCCGGCCACTTCAATGCTGAGTGGCACGAACCATTGGAGGCCTAGTAGGCTAGGCCTATCTCTATCGATGACCATTAAAGGTAAGTATGCTGTGTGCTTCTTGAAGGAGACTCGGACTCAGCAGGAACCGATGACGGGGATTCGATTCCCTTGGTAGTCCTTGAGGATGAGGCGTTGGGAGCGGAGATCTTGGCATTGAATTGTGGGGATGAGTTGCTTGAGTGTCTTCCAGGACACCATCAAGAGGGACGATCCCGAGTCGACCTCCATGTGGCAAGGCTGGTTCTCGATGGCTACTGTGACTCGGATTTTCTTAGTGTCCAAGGCTGAGGCGTGATCGATAGTGATAGTATGGTGAGCCTCTTCTCTCTGCAAAGCTCGATTTCTGTAGGAGTGGTTAACTGACTCTCACCGTACAGGATGGTTTCCTGTCGATTGGCGATAGTTAGCCCCTTTTGAGGCCTGGCTGGGTCCTGGCAAGCTGCGGCAGACCCGTCCAATGTGGCCTCATTTCCCACATTCATGGCAGAGTGCATCGCGGAATTTGCATTTGGACCTGGCATGGTTGGCTCCACAGCCAGCGCAAGGGCGTAAGGGCTTTGGGTGATGGTCCCGGTCGGACCGCAGTCGATGGACCCCTTCTTCGTCGCTGTCTGACGACGAAGAGAGGTCCTCGTGGTGGTTCGTTGTAAGCTGTCCTTCAGACCTGGATAAAATGTCGCTTGTCGGTGGTGGTACCGGAGCGCGGTTTCGGCGTAGTTGTGCAGCCGACTTCCTGGTTGCTTCTGCTGCAGTAGCATCGGCGATGGCATCGGCAAGGCTGATGTCGCCTTTCGCCATCAGATTGCTTTGGATGCCTGGTGCATCTAGTCCCAGAACTATGCAATCTTTTAGTGCTTCTTCTAAATCGGTGAATCCGCAGAGGCCTCCCAAATTTCGGAGGTCTGCTATGAAGTCGGCCACACTTTCTCCCTTTCGCTGGCTCCTCTGATAAAACTTATGGCGTCTCACAAGCGTAGGCACGGTCGGGGCGTAGTGATCTCGTAGGAGAGGTTCGAGGTCGTCCCAATCCATGGCCTTCACTTCTCGGGGTTTGGCTAGTGCTTTAGCCATCTTAAATACGGTTGGACCGCAATGCATTAGGAACACCGCCCGTTTCTTTCCTGGTGTGGCGTCCTTTAAGTTGTTGGTTTCTAAGAACATTTGGAAGCGATCCATGTAGGACTCCCAGTCCTCCTGTACTGGATCGAACAGAGTGGGTGGTACGATGCTGCCGGACATGGTTCCATTGTTGGCGTCGTCTGTCACGTGCTCGGTGTTCTTCGAAGTTTCGTTGGTTCAGATATCTCCAAATCCCATCCTCGTCGCCAGTGTTAAGTTTTGAGCATGGGCGAGAAAGAATGGAGACAGACCTCTGAACGGTGAACTTCAGCTCTTTATTTACATTGTGACTTCTCCCTCAACAGCAGTTAAATCCGCCTTTTATAGGCAAACCCTGTAACTTTTAACCAATAACGAGCTAGGAGCGCTAGCTCTTATAACCAATAGGAACTCTCTGTTAAGGGCCAATCGGATTCCCCGGGACGGGCCAATCCGGTCCGGCCGCTTAACAGCCAATCAGAAGTGCAGGGCCAGAACCCTGCACTTAACTCCAAGCTCACACTTTATTAAATCTTTATGCATCCACAACAAGAGGGATACAATCAAGATCAAGTGAGGTACTAATACCACTCTATAAAGCCTTAGTAAGGCCACACCTAGAGTCCTGCATCCAGTTTTGGTCACCACGCTATAGAAAAGATGTTGAGACTCTAGAAAAAGTGCAAAGAAGAGCAACCAGGATGATGAGGGGACTGGAGACTAAAACATATAAAGAACGGTTGCAGGAACTGGGCCTGGAACTGGGAAGAGAAGGACCAGGGGAGACAGGATGGAGGTCTTCCAATATTTGAGTGGCTGGCACAGAGAGGAGGGGGGGGGTGTCAAACTATTTTCCAAGGCACCTGAAGGCCAGAGAAGGAATAATGGACGGATACTGAACAAGGCGAAATTTAACTTGGAAATAAGGAGAAACTTTCTGACAGTGAGAAGAATCAACCAATGGAATAGAAGTTGCATTTGGAAATTGTGGGAGCTTCGTCCCTGGAGGCTTTCAAGAAGAGACTGGACTGCTATCTGTCAGAAATGGTGTAGGGTCTCCTGCTTGGGTGGGGGGTTGGACTAGATGACCTACAAGGTCCCTTCCAACTCTGTTAATCTGTAATCTGTAATCGTGGTATTCCAACATTTGAGGGGCTGCCACTAAGAGAAAGAAGTCAATTATTATTCCAAAGCACCTGAAGGCCAGACAAGGAATAATGAATGGAAACTGAACAAGGAGAGATTCAACCTGGAAATAAGGAGGAATTTTCTGTCAGGGAGAACAATCAACCCATGGAACAGAAGTTGCCTTCGGAAGTTGTGGGAGCTTCATCCCCAGAGGCTTTCAAGAAGAGATTGGACTGCCATTTGTCAGAAATGGTGTAGGGTCTCCCGCTTGGGCAGGGGGTTGGACTAGATGACCTACAAGGTCCCTTTCCAACTTGATTAATCCGTAAACCTGATTACCTGTAATATTCTTCCACAGCCTCAAGCCCACGTTCTGTCCAGCACAAAATAAAGTGATTTAATTTGCTGCATCTTAAATTTCATTCCGTGATCAGACCGATTGGTGCAGGAATGTTTTGTGAGTATTTTAGAGGTTATAAGGAGGACCCAGCAAGGTTTGGGCCTTGTGGAGGTAGGTATTTTCTCTCTTTTAATACATCTGTTTCTGGCAAGGTGTGAAAAGTGGTGTTGTATAGAAAGCCTAGGAAAATCCATAGAATGAGTGATGTTTTTAGGCAAAGTATGACATGCCTGTGTTATTTTAATATGCTATACGCTTTCCCTAGGCATTGTACTGCATATAATACCTAGGCATTGTGCAGAATGACAAGAATTATTTAGGCAAAGAATGAAAAGAGAGTCATGAAAATGGTTAGGGTTATGGTTACAGTTAGAGTTGAAAAGACCTATATGAAATGAAATAAGAAATGCAAAATAAAGTATCAGATTTTCTTACTGGAAAAAAAACAAGAGAAAAAGACCCAATATTGAGGTGCTTCTTATAATAAGGAAGGCTAGAATGGCATTTTAGCAGGAATAGAGATAAACTCCTTGTGCATCTAATCACACTTGGTCAAATAAATCTATTCTATTCTATTCTATTCCTATTCCTATTCCTATTCCTATTCCTATTCCTATTCCTATTCCTATTCCTATTCCTATTCCTATTCCCATTCCTATTCTATTCTATATTCTTTTTTCTATTGTATTATTCTTAATTCTATTCTATTCTATCCTCAATAAAGATTATATTCTATTCTATTCTGTCCTTTTCTGTTCCGTTCCTTTCTATTCTATTCTATTCTATTCTATTCTATTCTATTCTATTCTATTCTATTCTATTCTATTCTATTCTATTCTGTCCTGTTCTTTTCCGTTCCATTCCGTTCCGTTCCATTCCATTCCATTCCACAGTCGTAAGTGTGAAAAATGGTCATAAGTCACTTTTTTCAGTGCCATTGTAACTTTGACTGGTCACTCCACACAAACAAAGTACCAGCAAAGGAGGGGAAAAAAACTCCAGAGACATTCCTGAGACAGGAAGTCCAGTCCTGCCAAGAATGTAATAAGAGTTAACGGAGAGGCAGTTTCTGTAAGCAACAGCAGAATGTTTCCTTCCTGCCTTCCTTACAGGATTAGGCCAGTAATTTCTTCTAACAACCAGTTCTCTGAACTGCTTAGAATGTTAACAATTAGTTCTAGCAAATAACTGCGAAGCTGTAGAATCCCACCTCTGAAACAGTGGCATCTGGATGAATGTTGGAATCAACTTCTAAATATCTTTCCTACCCACTTCTCACTTCTGTATCCCAAAAAGCCACTTAGAATCATAGAATGGTAGAATCATGGTGCTGGAAGGGATGTTGAAGTTCTTCTAATCCAACCCCAATAAATTCATGACTTAGAAAGTAATAAAGGCAGGATAAAAATCTAATAGATCAATGGATTTTTATCCTGCCATTATTATTGTGTAAGCAACTCAAGGCAGTGAACACACAGGAGCTAATATTCTTCCTTTTCCTCTTTCTGTGAGGTGGGCAGGGCTGAGAGAGATGGAGTGCCCCAAAGTCACATAAGCTACTTTATGCCTAAGTGGGGCTAGAACTCACTGTCTCCTGGTTTGTAGAGTCTAGATCAACTCCTTAAGCAAATTGGCTTATGACTGGTGTATAATTAAATAATGACATAGTTAAATAAAAGCAAAACAAACAGAACCTGTGTCACAGTTAGATTGAAAAGACAGTCTGAATGCCTCACTCAGGCCTGTCCATCTATCTATCATCTATCCATCCATCTCTCTATTTATCTATCTATCTATCTATCTATCTATCTATCTATCTATCTATCTATCTATCCATCCATCCATCCATCCATCTTATTCATCCATCATCATTATCTCTCTATCCATCCATCCATCCAACCATCTCTCAATTAATCTATCCATCCACATTTCTCTCTCCCCATCCATGCATCCATCTCTCTATCTTACCCATCATCATTGTCTGTCTGTCTGTCTGACTCTCTCTCTCTCTCTCTACCTACCTACCTACCTACCAATCAATCTATCCATCCATCCATCCATCCACCCATCTATCCATATCTGTCTCTCCATATCTGTCTATCTGTCTGTCTGTATGTCTATCCATCCATCCATCTACCCATCTATCCATATCTCTCTCTCCATCTCTTCTATCCATCCATCTCTCTCTATTAATCTATCCATCCACATTTCTCTCTTCCCATCTCTATCCATCCATTCATCCATCTCTCTATCCACCCATCCATCTTATCCATCTATCATCATTATCTATCCATCCATCCATCCACACATCATCTAAACAACTCTCTCTCCATCTGTTTCTATCCATCCATCTCTCTATTGATCTATCCATGCACATATCTCTCTCCATTTCTTTATCCATCCATCCACCTCTCTTATTTATCTATCCATTTTTATCTATCTATCTATCTATCTATCTATCTATCTATCTATCTATCTATCTATCTATCTATCTATCTATCATCTATCTATCTATCATCTATCACCATGAAACACCATAATTTCAATTCCAGGAATGCTTTATCAAATCTCAGCAGGAGTTTTATAAAATGCAAGTAGCATGGGATTTCAGCTTATGATTTTCTTGGCAAGAAAAGGCAAAGATTAGATAGTGCAGGAAGCAATATCTTTACCCTTTCCAGCTTGGCTTCTGAGAAACTGGCATGTTTGATCAACCATGTGCAGAGGTCCTCCCTAGGTTGTGATCCCTGGCTGACCTTTTTATGGCTACTTATCTGGTTAATATGTGGATGAGAGGCTACCAAGAAATCCCAGAAAGAAAGATTAAATTGGGAAGTTAAAGAACTTCCAGAAAAAGATACAATGAGAAACCACTGTTAGTGCTGGCAAACTGTCCCAGATCAGTATAGTATAAATGTAATAGTAAATAAATAACAATTTATTTATGATTGCAATTGTACCACTCTGAATTGGCCGGCAGCAATTTGGCCATGGTTAGTTGGCTGTGGTGAATTGGCGGCAGCAAGTTGGCTGTGGCAATTTTGCATGGTGAGTTGGCCATGGTGAGTTGGCCGTGATGAGTTGGTCAAGGTGAGTTCACCATAATGAGTTCACCATAATGAGTTGGCCATGGTGAGTTGACCATGATGAGTTGGTCTTAGTGAATTGGTTCATGGTGAATTGGTTCATGATGAGTTGGCCATGGTGAGTTGGCCGTGGTGAGTTGGTCATGGTGAGTTGGCCTTGGTGAGTTGGTCATGGTGAGTTGGCCTTGGTGAGTTGGTCATGGTGAGTTGGCTGTGGTGAGTTGGCCGTGGTGAGTTCACCATAATGAGTTGGCTATGGTGAGTTGGCCATGGTGAGTTGACCATGATGAGTTGGTCTTAGTGAATTGGTTCATGGTGAATTGGTTCATGATGAGTTGGCCATGGTGAGTTATCATGGTGAGTCGGTTGTAGTGAGTTTGTTCATGATGAGTTGATTCATGGTGAATTGGCCATGAGAAATTGTCACAGACCCATCCACACTGGATCTAGATTGCCTTTTCTCACTGAACGTTTGCCAAGCCAGGCTGGGTGGGGGGCAGATATCAACTGGCCGGGCTCCCTTCTGCAATACATGGAGAGCAGACATTGAATATCCTGCCTTTTTTTTTGCACAGCAGCTGCCTGGTAGGTGAATCACTCCATTCATTGTATTTCTGAGTTTTTTTCTTTCTTTTGGCCTTGTCAGTCGGCTGAGTGTTTATTACTGCTCTGCTTTTTTCCCCCACCTGGCATTCATTTCTGTGAATGAAAACAAATGGCTGCATGCAAGAGGCAGGAGATAAAAGAACAATCAGCGCATTTTATACGCCACCTTTGAAAATCAAATCACAATATTAAAAAAGAGAAGGTGCTTTGAAACTGCCATCCATCTCCAAGTTCTCTCAGTCATCAGAGGAAGAGGATGAGGGCCTTTATCCAAGGGGAGAGATAATGCTTGCTTCCAGAAAAATATAATTGTTTTGTTTTCGACAAAAGAAATGCAAAGGCACAAACGCTAGGTTGCAAACACAACATGGGCTGAATTCTCCATCCACTACCTTCTGTCCCCACTAACATTGACCTCGTACTCATGATGGCCATGGTGAGTTGGCCATGATTTGACCATGATGAGTTGGCTATGGTGAATTGGCCATGGTGAGTTGACTATGATTAGTTGGTCATGGTGAGTTGGCCATGGTGAATTGGTCATGGTGAGTTGGTCATGGTTAGTTGGCCATGGTGAACTGGCCATAGTGAATTGACCATGGTGAGTTGGCCATGGTGAGTTGGTCATGGTGACTTGGCCATGATGAATTGACCATGATAAGTTGGCCATGGTGAGTTGGCCATGATGACTTGGCCATGGTGAGTTGGCTTGAATTGGTGTTGCAAAAATGAGGGGATTTAACCTGATCCTCAGCTCTGGTTTGTTCAGCACTTAGTGGCCAAGGGGAGATCTTTGGCCTGCTTGGGACAGAATGGTGGGTGCCTTGGATTGTGATACTGAGAAACGGTCTGGGAAATAGGACTTTGGAAAAGGGGGAACGTTGAGTTTCCTTCCCAAAAATGTCCTGAGAAGACTGTTAATCTCTAGATGGATTTTGCAGTTGAAGAAGGAAGGAAGAAGGGAGGAAAAAAGAAGGGAGGGAGGAATGAAGGAAGGATGAAAGAAGGGAAAAAAGGGGGGAGGAAAAGGAGGAAGGAAAGAAAAAGGGAAGGAAGGAAGGAGGAAGGAATGGAGGAAGGATAGAAGATTAAAAAAGGGAGGGAGGGAGGAAAGGAAAGAAAAAGCGAAGGAAGGAATGAAGGAAGGAAGGGTGAGTGGGAGAGGGAGAGAGATGGAGAGGAAAGAAGGAGGGAGGGTGGGAGGGACACACCAGAAAGATTCAAAACTTACTCTCAATTCCCCTGAAAAAAAAGCAGGGAAAAAACAAGTGTTTTTTTGAAGAGGAAGAAAAGGTTTGTGAAGCAACAAGACAAATTTTGGCTCAGCATTCGACTGGTGACAATGAAACACACACACACACACACACCTATCTCTCTTCAACCTCTCTCATTTCAATTTGGATAACCCAACCGGTCTGGAAGACATCAGATTAACAGTGCTTTCCCCTGTCTGGTTTTCCTTGCAAATAGGCTAGACTACTCCTTTCTGCTTTATCCTAGGTCCTCCCCTCCCCATTTGCCCAATTCAAGAACGTTATTATTTATTTATTTTTAAGATCACCCATCCCGATGGAACTCCTCCAGCCAAAAGGATTGCCTCTTCGGTGGAGTGGATGTGTGTGAACCCCAAGGCTGTGTGTGTGTGCTGCATGTAATAAAAGCTCTTTCCAAAAATATGAACTGTGATTTTCCCCCCCCCCCCCGCTGGGCATAGAAACAGTAATGGAATAATAATGACATGCGTAGGTTGGAGCGGTTTTTCAAGAAAGCAGTAAAAGCGTGCATGATTGGCAGAAAGTAGTCATGTCCAAAGATAAATAAACAAATAAATAAAACCCACGGCCTGCCTAAGAGTTTATTATCAAATTCTTAAAAATTAGCCCCTCTCTGCAATTCCAGTATGGCGGAATTAATCGTTGTTATTATTTGACAGATAGATTGATGGATTGATGACTTGATTAGGGTCCATCGTAGATTTGGTCCAGAATTCTTCCAGGGGTGAACCCATAACAGCTTTAATGAAGTCCATCCACTTAGAAGCTGTCCATCCTCTTCTCCTCGGTCAACTTATTTTCCAAAGCACCTGAATGAAGGCTGGACAAGAAACAATGGATGGAAACTGATCCAGGAGAGAAGCAACCTAGAACGAAGGTGAAATTTCATGACAGTGAGAACAATTAACCAGTGGAACAGCTTGCCTCCAGAAGTTGTGGGTGCTCCAACACTGGAGGTTTTTAAGAAGAGAGTGGACAGTCACTTGTCTGAAATGGCATTGGGCTCCTATGCCAAAAATTGTGCGCTGGCTTGCATGCTCGTGCTCGCGTGCCAGCACCCAGAAGGCAATGCACGCCCCCTGCCCCCTACACATGCGTACATAATCCCCACTCACCACCCATTGCCCCTTGACAAGCACTGCGCCTCACAGCTCATTTTTGACTGGTGTGAGGCCTTTTTCGCCCTCTCAAAGGCTTAAGGAAGGCTTCTGCAAGCTTTGCAGGCCAAAAACTAGCCCCGTTTTGTCACTTCTGGTATTTTTGGAAAAACAGGATGAAACGGGGATAGTTTTTGGCCTGCAGAAGCCTTCCTCAAGCCTTTGGGAGGCTGAAAAAGGCCTCAAACTGGCTGAAAATCAGCTGTGAGGCACGCACATGGCACAAATGGCTCTGCGTGCCACCTGTGCCATGCATGCCATAGATTTGCCATCATGGGTATAGGGTTTCCTGCTTGAGCAGGGGGCTGGACTAGAAGACCTCCAAGGTCCCTCCCAGTTCTATTCTGATTTATTTTATCTTTTGAACCTCAAAAGAGCTAGGACTTCATGCTGATGGACTCTGTGCTGTCAAGTTGGTGTCAACCTTTAGTGACCACATAGATCAGGGGCATCAAACTCGCTGCCCGCGGGCCAGAGGTGTAATATGCTGGCCATAGCCACCCCCGTTTTAGTGAAGGTGGAAGACGTAGTGATACATCACCACAAGTTTGACGCCCCTGGCATAGATAGAAATTTTCCAAAATGAGCTCTCTCTAACCTGCTTCCAACAGCAGGGCTGGGGAAACATGGCCCCTTTAAGGACTTGTGGACTTCAACTCCCAGAATTCCTGAGCCAGCATGTCAAAAGGTTGCAAAAGGCTGACTCCGGAATTCTGGGAGTTGAAGTCCACAAGTCCTTAAAGGGCCCATGGTTCCCCCGCCTGTGTCCAATGGTGTCCCCATTGTCCACTTTATTGGTGGTCAACCTCTTCTTCTCTTTCCTTTCATTAGGGGATTGGAGGCTAAAACATATGAAGAATGGAATTGCAGGAACTGGGCCTGGCTAGTCTAGGGAAGAGAAGGACCATGGGAGACAGGATAGCAGTCTACCAATATTTGAGGGGATGCCACAGAGAGGAGGAAGGGGGTCAAGCTGTTTTCCAAAGCACCTGAAGATGAGACAAGGAATAATGGATGGAAACTGAACAAAGAGAGATTCAACCTGGAAATAAGGAGAAACTTTCTGTCAGGGAGAACAATCCACCCATGGAACAGAAGTTGCCCTCGGAAGTGGTGGGAGCTTCATCCCTGGAAACTTTCAAGAAGATATTGGACTGCCATCGGTCAGAAATGGTGTAGGGTCTCTTGCTTGGGTGGGGGGTTGGACTAGATGACCTACAAGGTCCCTTCCGATTCTGACTTTAATCTGACATGAATGAACCAAAGGACCAGGGGAGACAGGATAGCAGCCTTCCAATATTTGAGGGGCTGCCACAGAGAGGAGGAAGGGGGTCCATCTATTCTCCAAAGCATCTGAAGGCAGGACAAGAAGCAACAGATGGAAGCTAACCAAGGAGAAAACTCACCTAACTAAGAAGAAATTGCCAGATAGTGAGAACAATCAAAAAGTAGAACAGGTTTTCCTCCAGTTGTAGGTGCTTCATCACTGGAGATTGGACAGCCAGAATGGTATGAATGGTCAGAGTGGTATCCGGTTGGACTAGAAGATCTCCAAGGTCCCTTCCAACTCGGTTAGTCTGTTATTTTCCCCTAACTTCGTTTCAGCTCCTGCCAATCTTGGTTTCAGTCATGGTCAAATGGCCCAATCATTTTTCAGTTCCCTATCACCTGGCAATAATTTTGCCAGGATGTTTTTGCCACTTTCCAGTCAAGAGTTCTATAGTTTCTTAGTGGTCTCCCGTCCACATTCCTGTCATATCTGACAGCTGGCTACGAATCAGCTCTAACTTTGTTTAGTTTTCCAAAAGCAGCCAAGGTTGGGTCTATAACGCCACCTAGTTGGCCATGGAGGGAATCACATTTTTTCAATTCTTACCGCCCAGGAAGTGGAATTCCAAGGTAGACTGCCTCTGAACCTGGAGTTTCTATAGAGCTGCCAATGTTTATAAATGATTAATATAAACTGATATTGTCCATCCGTAACTGTGGTTCAACCTCCTTTGAAATAGCATACAGCAGTTTTTCTCAGCCCTGGCCATTTGAAGAGGTGTGGCTTTCAACTCCCAGAATTCCCCTGGAATTCTGGCTGGGCATTCTGGGAGTTGACATCCACATTTCTTCAAATTGTCAAGGTTGGGAAACACACTACTACCATGTTTCCACAAAAATAAGACCCTGTCTTATATTTTTTTTTGCCAACAAAAAAAGGCACCACAAATCTTAAACTCACCACATTTGAGACCTCAGGTTTTATCTTATGGAATTCTGGGAGTTGAAGTCCACAAGTAAAGTTGCCAAGTTTGGAGACCTCTGATATAGATAATTGGATGGATGGAAGGATGGATGGATAGATAGATAGATAATATATAGATAGACTATATATATATATTCATTCTATGTTTTCTTAAGTTTTCGCGGGTACGTATGTATGGTATTCAGCTTTGTTCAGGTATTTTCCCACGTCATTGTAGTTGTGCTTTTAAAGTTGTAGCAATGTTTCGGCAGAATCTCATCTGCCATCATCAGGCTTCTGTACTCATTCTATCCATATACAATTACACATATTTAACGTTTACATATTATATCAATAATATATAAATAGATTTTCTGTTCCAAACCCAATTCTCCCATTTCTTGCTCCCTTCTAGAGAGCATATCCAAAGTCAAGCTTGAGCTAATGGAGACTTTATCTTAGCCAGCCAAAAACTTAAAATCTCCAGCACTCCGTGTGTCTATTCCCAGAGCAAGTTGTCCAAGAAAATGAAGTCTGAGATATTTTGGCTACCTAAAAAAGAGAGGAATAGTTAGCATTTGGCCTTGAAAAGGCCAAGAGATCCAAATTATCAAATGATGTTCCTTGTTCTTCCCCAGAAGATAAATCTGAATAGCATTTTTTTTTTTAAAAAAAAAGACAAAATACAGGTAGCCTCACGTTACGGCCACAAATGAGCCCAAAATTGATATTGCTAAATGAAGCACATTTTACAACTTTTTCTGTGCCATTGTAACTTTGAATAGTCACTAAATGAACTGTTGTAAGTCGAAGAGTACCTGTAACTCTGATAATAAACTGCAATACTTAAAAGTAGTGTTTTTCACTCTTGGAAGCTTGAAGATGTGTGGACTTCAACTCCCAAAATTCCCCAGTCAGAATAGCTGGCTGGGGAATTCTGGGAGTTGAAGTCCACGCATCTTCGAGCAGCCATGCTGGCTGGGGAATTCTGGGAGTTGAAGTCAGTGCATTTTCGAGCAGCTGTGCTGGCTGGGGAATTCTGGGAGTTGAAGTCCACGCATCTTCGAGCAGCCATGCTGGCTGGGGAATTCTGGGAGTTGAAGTTAGCGCATTTTCAAGCAGCTGTGCTGGCTGGGGAATTCTGGGAGTTGAAATCCACGCATCTTCGAGCAGCCGTGCTGGCTGGGGAATTCTGGGAGTTGAAGTCAGCGCATTTTTGAACAGCCATGCTGGCTGGGGAATTCTGGGACTTGAAGTTCACGCATCTTCGAGCAGCCATGCTGGCTGGGGAATTCTGGGAGTTGAAGTCTGTGCATGTTTGAGCAGATGTGCTGGCTGGGGAATTCTGGGAGTTGAAGTCAGCGCATTTTTGAGCAGCCATGCTGGCTGGGGAATTCTGGGACTTGAAGTTCACGCATTTTCGAGCAGCCGTGGTGGCTGGGGAATTCTGGGAGTTGAAGTCAGCGCATTTTTGAGCAGCCATGCTGGCTGGGGAATTCTGGGACTTGAAGTTCACGCATTTTCGAGCAGCCGTGGTGGCTGGGGAATTCTGGGAATTCTGGCATCTTCAAGTTGCCAAGAGTGAGACATACTGCTTTAAACAAATCAAATTTTAAAAAAACAAAGAATGAATTTTGTCCTGAAATTAGGTGTCTGGTGAGGCCAGGATTTGAAAGGGCAAAGATGTTCCTTCCAAATTCTAGTTCCAGTTTAGGCGTGAAAGCTGGATGAGTTTGAGCCAATCCCCAGGGGACTGTGAATTCTAGTCCTGCCTTAGACATGAAAGCCAACTGGAAGACTTTCAGCCAATCACCACGAGAAAGTGACTTCTAGTCCCAGTTGAGGCATGAAAGCCAACTTTGGGCCAATCACAGGGAGATGGTGAGTTCTAGTCCCTCTTTAGGCATGAAACCTGGCTGGGGGAACTTTGGGCCAATCACCAGGAAACTGTGAGTTCTAGTCCAGCTTTAGGCATGAAAGCCATCTGGGTGACTTTGAGCCTGTCCCTTTCTCTCACCCCCAACCCACCATCCCAGAATTGTTGTGGGGCAAAGAGGAGGACAACGGAGCATGATCTATGTTCACCCCCTTGACTTACTTACAAAGCAAGAAAGGTGGGATATAAATCTATCTAATCTATATATATAGAAGCAAAATATAACTCATGCATCATCACAAAATCTCCAGAACCGTAAAGCCTACAAACTTGAAATTTGGCCCGTAGGTTCCTCTCAGCTTCTAGGGCCTCACTAAGAAAGGATTCTTCGAAATGACCATCAGAGCATGGAGAGCATTTCCTGTATTATTATTATTATTACCAAGCTCGACTCCCCAGCCCCATCTGAAAAGAAATCTGCTCCAAATGCAAAAACGCAAGCAGAGGCGTTTCAGTTTCCCTTCCCCAGCACCAAGCAGCTTTAGTCCAGAACAGTTGAGACCCAGGCTCCTCCTTGTCTCCTTCTTGCTCGCACAGCAAATAGCGTTTCCGTTTCCAAACAGCCCACAAACCCTCTCACACACGGACAGGACCCTAGCCAGATGGATACCAGATGGATGCTGGGAGGCAGAGGCAGAATTTATTTCCCTTTTATTTTCCTCCCCCAAAACCTAAGCCCGATCCCCCAAAGTTTCGGAGCGAAGCACGGGTATCGAGCTAGTAAATAGCATGATCAATGCATATTAATATCAGTCATCCATATTAATATCAATAATTTTTTTTTAAAAAGATCAAGTCTGGCCAACTCTAGTCTCGCCTGCAGCGGAGGATTCCCACGAGCGGGGAAACTCGGGGGGGGGGGGAAGAAGAAGAGGATGGAGAGGAGGGGGGGTCCGGCCAGCAGCTGCCTCTCCCTCCAGCCCCCTCCCACCCTCTCTCCCCCCCTTCCTCCTTCCCTCCCCACACCCCCTCCGACGTCCCTCCTCCTCCTCCTCCTCCCCACGTCGGCGAGTTCGCAATTAGCCCAATCGGGTTGGAGCTGCCGCGGCTGCCAGTCGGAGCCAGGCAAAAGAGCAGCAGAAGCGCGCGGAGAGAACCGGCTGAAAAGTCGGCGGGCGGCGGCGGCGGCAGAGCAGCGGCAAGAGGGGCGAGGGCGCTTCCCCCGCTGCTCTCGGAGGCCGGCAAACTTTCCGGCAGGTTTTGCAACCCGAGCGGTGGGTTGTTGAGAGAGGGCCCGGTTCCCCCCTCACCTCCTCCCCGAGAGAAGGACCCTGCCTCCTTCCCGCGGGGGGTTCCCAGCGATGTTGCGGAAGACGGGAGTTGCCCCGAGCCTCCTTCTCCTATCTTAAGGCTCCCCCACCCCCGTGACATTTGCACGCCAGGAGGAGCTCCGGGACTTGAGGGAGATCCCGGCGCGAGGAAGAGGAGGAGAAGGAAGAGGAGGAAGAAGGAAGAGGAGAAGAAGGAAGAGGAGAAGGAGGAAAAAGAGGAGAAGGAAGAAGAGGAAGAGGAGGAGGAGGAAGAAAAGGAGGAGGAAAAAGAGGAGGAGGAGGAGGAAGAGGAGGAAGGAGGAAGAAGAGAGGAAGGAAGAGGAGGAAGAGGAGAAGGAGGAAAAAGAGGAGAAGGAAGAAGAGGAGGAGGAGGAGGAAGAAGAAAAGGAGGAGGAAAAAGAGGAGGAGGAGGAGGAAGAGGAGGAAGGAGGAAGAAGAGAGGAAGGAAGAGGAGCAAGAGGAGGAGGAAGAGGAGAAAGAGGAGGAGGAGGCATGCGTCGGCCAGGCGCCCGCCATCCCCGGCGGCCAAAGCTCCAGCATCAGCCGCAGCGACCCCAGCCCGGCTCCCCTTGATCTTCGCGATCGCCAGCCAGCCTCTCTCTCGCTCTCTCCCCCTACACATCTCTTTCCCACCCCGGTTGCCAAGGATATTTCCTGCTTCCCCATCAACGCAAAAAGAGGAAGGGAAAGAAGAGAGGAGAGGAGAGGAGAGAAAGAGTGAGAGAGAGAGAGAGAGAGAGAGAAACTCCACCGCGGTTGCTTTTGCTGCTTTGCACCGCTTCCCTGGTTGCTTTCGGGTTTTGTTTTTTTTTTGCAACGCTCTCTTCTCCCGGTTGCAAAGTGAGATTCCGGGGTGTGTGTGTGTGTGTGTTTGCTTGCCCCACCGCCGGCCGGGGTTGGGGCCGGGGGGGGGAGGCATCATGGCTGGCCGGGTCGAGCGATCGGCCGCTTGAAGGAAAGCCGTTGGCCCGGCGGCTGCAGTGGGCTCCCTTCCCGGGTGAAGCAGTAGCAGCAGCAGGAGAAGGAGGAGGAGAAGCGGCGGAGCAGCAGCAGCAGCAGCAGCAGCAGCCCGGCGGGGCGCTGCGGAGAATGGCCAAGTGAGAGAGCGTCCTCGGGGGGCAACCGCCGAAGGGATCGAACCCCGCGTCCGGCTGGGAAAGAAGGAAGGAAGGAAAGAAGGAAGGATCGGGTCGATCTCCGGGCAAGGATACCTGTTCTACCTCTTTTCCTCCACACGCCCCTTTTGCTATCTTTTTTTTTTGGGGGGGGGGGTCGTGCCTCTTTCTGCCCACCGTCACCTGCTGGCGGTTTCCTGCAAAAGGTATTTGGCGAACAGCTCGAAGGAGGAATAAGCGCCGCTTTCCTTGGCCAAGCGGGGGACACCGGGTGGCGAGCTACGGAGCCGGCTGGAGCAGAGAGGTAAAAATATAAAATATAAAATAAAAAAATCCCAATTATATATATATATATAGATCGGGTTGGCTTGGCTGCCTTGAAGAAATGCGTTGAAAAGGCTTGTAGGTCTCTCTCTCTCCCTCTGTGTGTGTGTGTGTGTGTGTTTGCCACACGCAGGCACAGAGCGGGCGAGAGGGAGTGCACAGGAGCTTGCCACAAACTGCGTGTGTGTGTGTGTGTGTGTGTGTTACACACACACACACACACGCACTCTGACTACACACGCGCGCGCGCGCGCGCGCCCCCACACCCGAGACACCATCTGCAGTGTCAATGCGGCGCCTGGGTTGAGCAAAGGTGTGTGTGTGTGTGTGTGTGTGTATGTATGGGGGGGTGGGTGAGTGGGAAGGCAGGCAGGGAGGAAGGGGGAGTAGTACCTCCTACCTTTCGCAGGTAAGCGCGAGCCCCGCCGCCTTTTCCCTCCCGCCTCCTCCTCCCGCAGGTGTGGAGTAGCTGGCATGCACCTGCCCTGATTTTTTTGGGGGGGGGTAG